>PVIW01009096.1:0-54704 GCA_004026585.1 Noctilio leporinus | reverse complement strand
ATTCATAAGAACCTATGCACACCTATGTTCATAGCGGCACTATTTACAATAGCCAAGTGCTGGAAACAGCCTAAGTGCCTATCAATGGATGATTGGATCAAAAAACTTTGGTACATATACACAATGGAATTCTATGTAGCAGAAAGAAAGAAGGAACTTGTACCCTTTGCAACAACATGGATGGAACTGGAGAGTATTAGGCTTAGTGAAATAAGCCAGTCAGTGAAGGACAAATATCATATGATCTCACCTCTTACGGGACAATAATGAACAAAACTAACAACAACCAAAACAGAACCAAGTATATGAATACAAGGAATAGGCCTTCAGTGGTCAGGGGAACAGGGTTTTGGGGAGGGAGAGGTAGAGGCAAAGATGGGGAGCAGCTTAGATAAGAACCTAGTATAAAGGAACCATGGACATGGACAACAGGTGGGATTGACTTTGGGGGGAATGGGTGGGTGGGTGGGGGGACAGAGGGGAGCAAAAAAGGGATGGATGTAACACAACAACAATAAAATTAAAAAAAAAAAGAAAAAGAAAAATACCATATGATTTCACCGATACATGTAATTTGAAGAGCAAAATATGTAAACAAAATTAAAACAAATTCATGGAAACAGAGAATAGACTGATGGTTGCTGAAGAAAATAGGGGCTAAGGGACTGATTGAAAAAGATGAAGGGATTAAGAAATACAAATTAGTAGTTACAGAATAGTCATAGGTATGAGAAGTACAGCATAGGGAATATAGTCAATAATCTATGTATGGTGCCAGGTTCGGAACTTAAATTATCAGTGGGACCACTTTGTAAGGTAAATGATTGTGCAAACACTATGCTATACACCTGAAACTAATACAAAATAATATTGAATATAAACTGTAATTTAAACATAAAATGAAAAAAATATTCTACTTAAGGGAAAGCTCTTGTAAGTGGAGTATTTTGTCATAAAGTTTGTTTATTTTTTAAGGTTTTGTTTACCTATTTATTTATTTTTAGATTTTATTTACTTTTTGAGATAGGAAAAGGGAAAGAGAAAGAGAGAGATAGAAACATCCAATCAGTTGCCTCTCATATGCCCTCAACTGGGGACTGGACCCGTAACCCAGACATGTGTCCCAATCATGAATCTAATAGCCAGCCTTTTATGGTTCACAGGCTTGTGCTCAATCCAGAGTCAAACCAGCCAGGGTTGCAGTTCATTTAAACATATGCCATACTTGGAAATATTCTTTGTTAGAAAAGGGATATTTTTTTTTTTTTTTTAAAGAAAGATTTTATTTTATTATTTTTAGAAAGAGGGGAAGGGAGAGAGGCAGAGAGGGAGAGAGACATCAATGTATGGTTGCTTTTCACCTGCCTCCAGCCACGGATCTGACTGGAGACCTGGTTTGCAACCTGGTTATGTGCCCTGGCTGGGGAATCGAACCTGCGACCTTTGGGTTCGCAGGCCGGCACCTTATCCACTGTGCTACCAGCCAGGGCTAGAAAAGGGATATTTTATAAGTAAATTGGCAGTCCCCACAACCCAAATTTCCACTAGAAAGTGATTAAATATGATCTGCACATCACACATTAAGCAAGAAATTTACCAATTTAAGTTCAAGTTAACACACAAAACTGAAAAAGGATTAACAAATATCTCAGGGTTCTGCTGCAAAAAGATATGGGAACAATCAATAGAGGAAATCTCTTCTGAGAAAGATGTCAGATAAGGAGTTTATACTTAGGCCCCAGGAGCAAAACTCTGCATGTCAGATCAGTCAATCAATTAACTAACATGTAAGTAAGTAAGTAAATAAATACTTAACCCTAGAATTTTTGCAGTCTTATTAACTGTTTTTAGGGTTACAGTACCTAAATAGTTTATAGAAGCCATAATTACATGAAGATCAAGCCGTCTGTATTGTTCAATAGGCTAAGTGGTATACTTTGGCCCTATTCTTCAACATTTTGCATACTCTGTAAAGTAAATTTGAAAAATGATGTTTTTTACATATTGTTATGTTGAAATGCAAACTTTATCATATATTTAACTAACTACAACTTATATATTTCTGCAATACTATGCAAAATGAGCCCTTACAATTAAAAATTTGTTAGAAAATTATAATGCTACACTGAAAAGAATAGCACAATAAAAACTCACTGTCCATTATCCTGATTTAACAAGTATTTGGATTTTGCTTCCTCTAATCCTGTTTTATTCTTTCTCTTTTTGGAGTATTATAAACAAGCCATGTCATTTTACTCTTGTATTCCATTGTGCATTTCTAAATACTATGCATGTTCTGTTATAACCATCATCCATAAAAAATTAATGATAAGTCCTTGGTATCACCTAATAGTAGTTCATAGTCATTTTTTTCATTTCTCTCAAAAACTCTTCTTTAAAGTTATGTTATTCAAAGCAAGATTCACCTCACATATACCTATTTAGTATTATAACTCTTACAAATTTTAAATAATAGATGTCTCTCTTTCATTTTGTTTTGTGTGTGTTTATTCTTTACAGAATCAGAACTAGTTACCTACCAGAATTATCCACATTTTGAATTTGTCAGTTTGCTTCTTTGAAGTATTACTCAGCTTGTTCTTCTATCTCCTATAATTTTCATAAAATTAATCATCTTCTAGGCTAAAATCAGGTAAAAGAATTTTGACAAAAATGTCTAAAAGTTTGTGCCAGGGGCTTTATATTGCATATAGGATAAAAAATGATTGCACCACTTTTATAAATACAAAGATTTCAGTGGATTCATGAGTCATTCCCCTGCATTATAGTCTTCTCTCATTGTTCCTTTTAGTTTCATCCATTGATGATCATTACCTTAAAAAATCAATTAGAAGCTGTAAAATAGTAATTTTATAATTGTAGAATTCCATTCACATTCATTTTCTAGAATTCCTCTGTAAAAAGGAATTTCCCTTAACAACTATGACAGGTTAAGTTAAAATGTGGTTTGTGCAAGGAATGCAGAATGAATTATTGGTGATTTCTTTCATATATCCAAATGCGAGTAAGTTATCAGCATCCCAGTTAGTTTTAACAGAAGCTAAAGAGTTAGATTTGGGACTTTTTGTTAGTTTTCTTTCTCTCTCTCATAACATTTTAGAAAAAGTAATATTATTCAACATTATTTTTTATTAAATCATTTGTTATTCTATTACATTTGTCCCAATTTGTCCTCCTTAGTGCTCCTCTGCCCATCCCACTCTCCTCTCCCATAGTCAATTCCCACCTTATTGTCCATATCTGTGTCATTCATACATGTTCTTTGTCTAGCCCCTTCCCCTCCTTTCCACCATTATCCCCCACCCCACCCCTCTGACTACTTTCAGCCTGTTCCATGTTTCTATGCCTGTGGTTCTGTTTTGTTTGTTAGTTTATTTTTTAAATTAGATTCATCTTGTAGGTTAGATCATATGGCATTTGTCTTTAACCAGCTGGCTTATTTCACTTAGCATAATATTCTCCAGTTCCATCCATACTGTCCTGAAAGGTAAGAATTCCTTCTTTCTTTCTGTTGTGTAGTATTCCATTGTGTAAATGTACCAAAGTTTTTTTGTTTTTTTGTTTTTTTAAAGATTTTATTTATTATTTCCAGAAAGAGAGGAAGGGAGAGAGGCAGAGAGGGAGAGAAACAGAGAAACATCAATGTATGGTTGCCTTTCACCTGCCTCCAGCCATGGATCTGGCTGGAGACCTGGCTTGCAACTTGGTCATGTGCCCTGGCTGGGGAATTGAACCAGAGACCAGGCCAGCACCTTATCCACTGTGCTACCAGCCAGGGATCCAAAGTTTTTTTATCCACTTATTTACTGATGAGTACCTGGGCTGTTTCCAGCACTTGGCTATTGAAAATAGTGTCACTATGGACATAGGAGTATGTAAGTTCTTTTGAATTGATGATTTGGGATTCTTAGGGTATATTCCAAGCAGTAGAATCATGGGGTCAAAAGGCAGTTCTATTTTTAGTTTTTTAAGGAAATTCCATACAGTTTTCCATAGTGGTTGCACCAGTCAGCATTCTCACAAACAACACGCTAGGGTTCCATTTTCTCTGCATCCTCACCAGCACTTGTTGTTGGTTGATGTGTTAATGATGGCCATTCTGACTGGTGTAAGGTAGTATCCCATTGTGGTTTTAATTTGCAACTGTCTGATGGCTAATGATGTTGAGCCACCTCTATGTTCTCTTTAGATTACTGTCTATTCAGGTCTTTTGCCAATTTTCTAAAGTGGATTGTTTGTCTTCCTAGTGTTAAATCATATGAGTTATTCATATATTTTGGAGAGCAACCTCTTGTCTGACGTATCATTAGCAAATATATCCTTCCATACAGTCAGTTCCCTTTTCATTTTGATGATCTTTTCTTTAGCCATGTAGAAGTTTTTTAGTTTGACATAGTCCCATTTGCTTATTTTTTCCTTTATTTCCCATGTTCTATGGGATCAATTGGCAAAAATATTTCTATGTGGGATATTTGAAATTTTACTGCCTATGTTTCCCTCTAGAAATTTATGGTGTCATGATTTATATTTAATTTGTCCATTTTTATTTTATTCTGCTGCATGGTGTAAGTTGGTGGTCTAGTTTCATTTTTTTGCATATACCAGTCCAATTCTCCCAACACTATTTATTGAAGTGGCTATTTTACTCCATTGTATTCTCATGTCCCCTTTGTCAAATATTAATTGACCATAGAGATTTGGGTTTATTTCTGAGTTCTCTATTCTGTTCCATTTATCTATGTGTCTGTTCTTATGTGAGCACCAGACTATTTTGACTAAAGTGGCCTTATATACTATATAGTTTGAAATCAGGTATTGTGATCCCTCCAACTTTGTCCTTCTTTCTCAAGATTGTGAGGCTATTCAGGGTCTTTTTGGTTCCATATAAATATTTGCAATATTTGTTTCAGATCTGTAATGTATGTCATTGGTATTTTAATAGAAATTGCACTAAGTTTATAGATTGCTTTGGGTAGTATTGACATTAGAAATTCCAGTAGAATGTAGAATATGGGAGTTGAAGTAGACATCTGTGTCTTGTTTCTGATCTTAAGGAGAAAGCTTTCATTTTTGCCTTTTGATTATAATGTTGGCTATGTGTTTCTCATATGTAGCTTTTATTAGGTTGAGGTACGCCTTCTCTATTCCCATTTTGCTGATATTTTTAATCATAAATGGGTGATAGAGTTTATCAAATATTTTTTTCTGCATCTATTAATATGATCATGTGGTTTTGGTCCTTCAGTTTGTTTATGTGGTGTATTACATTTATTGATTTGCAAATATTGTACCATCCTTGCATCCCTGGTGTGGATCCCACTTGCTTATGTTATATGATATTTTTAATGTACTGCTGAATCCAGATTGCTAGTATTTTGTTGATTTTAGTATCTATGTTCATCAGCAATACTGGCCTGTAGTTTTCTTTCTTTGTTGTGTCTTTATCTGGTTTTGGAATTAGAATGATACTAGTTTTGTGAAAAGAATTTGGTAGTCTTCCTTCTTCCTGAACTTTTTGGAATAGTTTGAGAAGAATAAGAGTCAATCAAGGGCTTTTATGTGTGAGAGTTTCTTTATCACTGCTTCCATTTCGCTCGTTTGTTATCAGTCTATTGAGCTTTTCTGTTTCTTTTTTATTCCATTTCATAGATGATATATTTCTAGAAATTTGTCCATTTTACCCAAAATGTCCAATTCTTGGCATATACTCATTGACAGTAATTTCTTACAGTCCTTTGTATTTATGTGGTATCGGTTGTAACGTTTCCTCTTTCATTCTGATTTTATTTATTTGGGTCCTCTCTCCTTTTTTCTTGATAAGTCTAATTAAGGGCTTGTCAATTTTGTTTATCTTTTTAAAGAACCAGCTTCTGGATTTATTGATCCCTTGAATTGTGCTTATAGTCTCTAAGTCATTTAATTCTGCCCTGATCTTGATTTTTTCCTTCCTTCTACTTCCTCTGGGCTTTTGTTGTTGTTGTTGTTGTTGTTGTTGTTGTTCCTCTAGTTCTTGTAGTTGTAGGGTTAGGTTATTTATTTGAGATTTTTTTATCTTCTTTAAATAGGTCTGTATTGGTATGAACTTCCCTTCTCAGGACTGCCTTGACTATGTCTTATAGGTTTAAGGCTATTGTATGTTCATTTTCATTTGTTTCCTGATACTTTTGATTTCTTCCTTGATCTCATTGTTGGACCATTCATTACTTAATAGCATGTTATTCAGTCTCCATGAATTAGATTGTTTTTTGAGTTTTTTTTCCCTAGCTAGTGTCTAGTTTCAAGCTATTGTGATCTGAGAGACTGCTTGATAGGATTTCAATTTTCTTGAATTATTGAGGCTTGTTTTGTGTCCTACCATGTAATGTATCTTTGCAAATGTTCCATGGGTATTTGAAAAGAATGCATATTTTCCTTTTCTGAGGTGAAAGGTTCTATATATATCAATTAAGCCCATTTGATTAGAGTATTATTCAATCCACAATATCATTGTCATTCTTTGTCCAGAAGATCTACCCCTTGTTGACACTGGGGTATTAAAATCCCCTACATGACTATGTTGTTATCAGTATCTTTCTTGAACTCTTCCTAGATTTCTATTGTATATTTAGGTACTCTTATTCCGTTGCATATATGTTTACAAGGGTTATAACCTCCTGTTTGACTATTCCTTTAAGTATTATATAATGACCTTATTTGTCCCTTTTATGGCTTTTGATTTGAAGTCTATGTTGTCTAGTATAAGTATTGCTACCCAAGCTTTCTTTCTGTGTTTGTTTGCTTGGGATATATTTTTTCTACCTCTTCACTTTCAATCTATGTAGACCTTTTGTTCTGAGATCAGTCTCCTATAGACTATATATGTGGGTTGTGTTTCTGATCCATTTGGCTACCCTATGTGTTCTGATTAGAGCATTTAATCCATTTACACTTAAGGTTATTATTGATACTTATTCATTGCCATTTTTTCTATACCTCTATTTCTGTGTGTGTGTGTGTGTGTGTGTGTGTGTGTGTGTGTGTCTTCTTCTTTTAAGAGCAGTCCCTTTAGCATCTCTTGTGATGCTGGCTTGGTAGAGGTGTAATATTTTAGCCTTCTTTTATCTAAGAAACTCTTTATTTCATCTTCCATTTTAAATGAGAGCCTTGTTGGATATAGCAGGCTTGGTTGTAGGTTCTTGTTTTTTATTACCTGGAAAATTCTTCCAGTCCCTTCTGGCTTGTAGTGTTTCTGTTGAGAAATCAGCTAGTAGCTTTATTGGAACTCCATTGTTTATTACTACCTATTTTTCCCTTGCTGCCTTCAGGATTCCCTATTTGTCTTTAAAATTTGCCATTTTAATTATGATGTGTCTCGGAGTGGGCCTTTTTGGGTTCATCTTGATTGGGGCCCATTGCACTTCCTGAACTTGCATGATATTTTCCCTTGCCAAGATAGTGAAGTTTTCTGTCATTATTTTTTCAAACATGTTTTCTATCCCTTGCTTATTTTCTTCTCCTTCTGATACTTTTATGGCAAAAATGTTGTTATGGTTCATGTTACCCTGCAGCTCTCTTAAACTATACTTGTTATTTTTTAGTTTTTTAGTTTTGTTCTTTTCATTTTGTTGCTACAACTGGGTATTTCTTTCTACCTTGTCTCCCAGATCACCAGTTCATTCCTTTGCTTCATCTAGCCTGCTTTTAACTCCTTCTAGTGTATTTTTCATTTCAGATATTGTATTTGTCATTTCTTCCTGGTTCTTATTCATAGTTTCTACATCCTTTTCCTGCTGTTGTTACCACTAATTTCTTGTAGTTCTCACTGAGTTCCTTAAGCATTTTTATAAGCATTATTTTGAATTCTGTATCTGATAGATTGCTTGCCTCAATTTCATTTAGCTCTTTTTCTGAAGATTACTCATTTCCTGTTTATTGTGAGTTCTGTCTTTGTCTCTCCATGTTTGTTTCTGCATCTCAGTTTTCTCTGCTTTGTCTTCCTTTCATTGTAAGGTGGACTTCTCTGGTAGAAGTTTCATGGGACTTAGTGATGCATTCCCTTTGATTTCCTGATCTCTATGCTTAGTTTATCTGGGCTTTCTTATTGTATTTGAGTTTTGATTATTGGTGGTTCACTGGTACACCACCAGTTACAACTCCCACCACTTCTTGTATGCTATTGTACAGGTTCAGGTTAACAAAGCAACACTACCAAAAAACCAAATTCACACCAGCAAAATTAACACCTTATCACATTAGCAGAATCAACAGCAATTGAGCAAAGATTAGTGAAGTTAGAGAATTATTAAAAACATTTTAAGACAGGAAAAGGGGAATATGAGATGACTAAGGGAGAAAAAGTGATTTTGATTGGGAAGAGGGAGGAGAAATAAGAGTAGGGAATGGAAACACGGCAAAGAAAAGGAAAATATAATTAAAACATAAGTAATACAGGAAATGTTGATGGCAAAATGGAGTAAAAGAAAAAGGGAAGTGTATACTATGGGGATTAAAATAAAATTAAAAAGGTAATGAGCCAAAGGCAACATAGTTTCAGAAAAGCCAAAACAGAGTCAATAACAATGACAGCTGAGCAAAGGTTAATAAAGGTGGAAGGAGAATAAGTACATTATACAAGGCGAAAAGAAAATAGGAGATGTTTACAGTAAAGAAAAATAATTTTGAGAGGATAGAAGGAGGAAAAATAGTAAGGGTAAGGAATAGAATCTAGGCTAAGAAAGGGAAAAAATAAAGTAAACTTCTGAACTCAAATAAGCAAAGGCAGGAGGAAGGCAAAATGGAGTAAGGCAGTGTAAGTATGAGCTATGAGACTTGAAATTCAAAAAAAGTGAACAAATAGAACCATTGACGAAGAACAACAATAACCATATTATCCACATGGAACAAGCCACAATGCACAAAGGTGGAAAGGAAATAAAAATGTTATATGAGGTGGGGAAATAACATGAACTAACTAAATGAAGGATAAATGCTTCTGAGAGTATGGAGGGAAGAGAAATAGTAAGCGTAAAGGATAGAAACAAGGCGTAGTGGGTGTGGAGAATACAGTTTACAATGAAAATAAGAGAGGGCAGGAAGAAAGACAAGGGTATAACACAATGTGAGATTTGAAATGAAAATAATAATACAAAATCTAAATAAAAAGAATAAGAATACAAAGAACAGTGAGTTAGTTGGAATACAATGAAAGGAATTGAAGAAATATTAAAGGCTATGTGGAAGGAAGAAAAAAAATTCTGAACAAGAATGAGCGAAATTCACCTCAGCAGTTTGGTGTTCACCTTCTGATGTCTCTTTTTGGGTCTGTCTCTGGTTTTTTATCAAGCTCACAGTCCTGGGGTGGGTTGTCCAACTTGTAGCAATACCACCTGTATCACCTTCACCTGTCTCTAGAGGGAGCTTCTGTTGTACTCCAAAGGGTAGGACTCCTGGGTCTACCCTGGGAGGCACTGTTCAGTCTTCTGGGAAATTGTGGGTGTGTTTCCCCTGTCCTTGGACTCCCTGATTGGTCTGTCCCAGCTTATTTCCAATAATGTTTTGATGCTGTTTGTTAAAAGGGAAAGGCCAGTTTCTGAAAGAGAGACAGCTTTTTCCTGCTTGGTATTGAAGGCAGCTCTGTGTGTAAAATAAGGCTGGGCAGGGCCTTTATTTCTCCTTACTGAATGGATTTCTAATCTCCCTGCTTTACTATAATAGGACTGTAAGAACCAGTATATTTTGTGTCCATGAGATAATTTCAAAATGGATTCTATAGGTGTTCCTCTTTCTGTCTTTCTCTTGTGGAAATGCACTCTGCAGGGGGTTCTTGAGCCTCCTCTGCCTGTTTTTCAAATCTTCCCCCATTTATAGTGCTTTCTGAGGTGGGAGCTGGGTGCAACCTTCCCTTGCCAGAGGTTCAATCTCCGCCTGGGTAGGGGATTCTGTATGGCTGTAAATAATCTCAGGTGCTCAACTTCTGCCCTTCTAGTTCCTAGCCCACTGCCCTCATAGCAGAATACCAAACACTCTACTCTGCACAGCATCCACCCTTCCAGCTGTGCCAGGGTGAGGCCAAGAAACCCCCTTGCTGTTGCACCTCTCTGGTCTTTCTGCCTGGCTGCATTCAGTGGGAGCAAACTATGCCCTCAACCCTTTCCCTTTGCTGGCAAGGCAGTTGTGTGCAGGGTCCCTGCTCAGCATGCCTCAGCTCCCCTTTTAAAGCCTCCCTTGGCACTCCCACTGCAGCACTGAGTCACTGTCTGGCTTTCTGTACACTCCACCTCTCCAAAAAGCCAATTGTGTGTGTCTCACAGTCGCTGACCATTAATGTCTCCTCCACCCAACCCAGGTATAGGTAGAAAACCCCCCTCTCTCTCTGGCTCTCTCCCATTTGGCATTTGCCACTGCAGTTGTGAGTGTGCTGTTTGCTGTGTGAGTGTGCAGCCTGGATACCTCCAATTTTGTGTATCCAAATCACACCCAGTTCTGGGCTGGGTAGTTCCCTGCCTTGGAAGGGGAGGGAGCTGAAAAGCTGCAAACTCTAACTAAACTATCAGCAGTTTCAGGTGCCAAGCACAGGGTATTTGCCCTTTCACCTATAAAATCATTTTACCTCCCATTGTGATGCGTCTTCTGCATCCAAACTTGGCTTCCAAACTTCTTATCAGTTATGAGTCTGGTGAATGTTCATTTTATTTTTCAGAAGATCAGCTAAGTGTCTGGGTAGGTTCAAGATCAAGTGAAATCAGTTTCCACCTACTTAGCCCCCTCTCCAAAACCCTTCAATATTCTTATATTAACTATCCCCCTTTTTTTTTTTTTTTTTTTTTTTTTATCCTCTCATTTTTTGGCCATTTGAAGCAATTTCTTTTTGACATTCATTACCTGTTAGGTTTCTCCTCTCTCTCTCTCTCTCTCTCTCTCTCTCTCTCTCTCTCTCTCTCTCTCTTTAAATATTATATTTCCTTTCTTTCACATGAAAAAAGCTACCCCAGTATTAACTTGTATATTCTAAAGAATCCTGACTCCTTTTAGTGAAGATTTCTTGTTAGAAGGCAAAAATTGAATGATATATGTATATTCCTTTTAAATATATCCAGTAGAGATTTGGCCATAAATACCATTGTGGTTTGATACCTAAAATCAACCACCTATTCTGTAACAAATGTAAACAAGTTGTCTTTTTCAATAATCTGAACTTTTGCTATCTATGTTTTAAGCTTATTTTTACATTCCAATATTCCACAAAATTTTGTCCTAACAATGCATTTGTTTGCTTCAAAGTTTTTTTATTGGTCACTCTAACTTACAGAAAAATTCATTTTTTAGGTTAAAATATGTTGTTTTGTCTTGTGTTATTCTTACATTTGTACACAATTGCAGTCACGTACCACATTATGACATTCTGGTCAACAATGGACCACATACACATCAGTTGTCCCACAGCATTTTATTAGAGTTGACAATTTTACATTGTTTAGTTGATGGGGAGGCTCAAGAGTTGAGAAACTTTAGTTTTAGATAATAGTTAATAAGCTTAGTAGTTAATGAACGTAAAAAGCTATTGTAAAAAGCCAACCATGACTCCAGGAGACCACAAGCAATTTGACCTTTCTGCTTCAGAAGAGACCATGAGCAATCAAGGTGGTATCTTAGCCATTGTGTTTCAGGGAAAGACATCCCATCACACAGGACACAGAAAAAGAAATACAACTGGGACACAGGACACAAGACCCATTTATAAAATCACTGGTCATTGTATGAAAGGATCGTAGGGAATTGCTGAGTTGCAGCTTTTATCTGATTAACCTCTTTCCTAAATTCTAAATCATTTACCTACACTTTTTTTCCCCCTTGAATTCCAAATCCCTTACCCAAACTTTTCCCTCCTTAAAAAAAAAAAAAAAAAGCCAGCTTGAAAGTAAATGCAAGAAAGTCTGTTAGGGTTCATAACCTGCCATCTTTTTAGACCACTTGCCATCTGAATCAAGCACCCATACAGATTATATCCCTGTCTCTTTTGGTTCTGGTAGTGGCAAGCAGCAGAAATGACGACTTTTCTGGGTTCATAGTGACATCTTAGCACAAGGTGTTACTTATGTGTTTGTGATTATGCTGATATAAACAAAGCTATTGTGTTGCCAGTTGGCTAAAAGTATAGAACATATAATTACATTAGTAGGCTATACCATCTATGTTTGGGTAAGTACATTCTACAATGTTCACACAACAACAAAATCACATAATGACACATTTCAAAGAACTTACCTACGTCATTAAGTGGCACATGACTATATAACTAATACACATTTAATCAAAACAACTAAATTACAACTTTAATTTAAATAATTATGCAAAAAAATCAACGCAAATATACATCTTAAAGATGTAGAGATAGAGATAAGATAATTTGGGTGACTTGATTAAAGATAAGGTAAAAGTCTTAGACTTAGTGCACTCTCAGGAGACAATGCACAGTAATAACTTTCAAGAGAGTAAGATTCAGGTTTTTCTTTTTAAGGCAGATGAGAGGTTGTGAAAAAGCAGAAAGGAAAAACATTAAAACTTTTCTCACAAGTCCCTAGCTTCTCATAAAAGTCCATCAGCATTAGAGTAAGATTTGAGAAAAGACATTCCCATCTCTTAAAAACCCTCTGTGCATTGGTGAAGACACAGGACTCTAAGGATATGAAAATCCACTTTTAATACTGTTGATCTAAATAACAAATGTTGGTGTAGAATAAGAATTGACAAATAAAATAAGTGAGTTATAAGGTAACAATGTTCATTGTGAATAAGAAAACTGAAACTAGAGAATTAATACCCTCAGAAAAATATATTTAATGCAAACATTTGTAATTGTTAAACTAACAGCCACTAGAAAGAAGGAAGTCATGTGGCGCTATTGAACTATTCAGTCCAGAACCAGACCACATAGACTGTTGGAAGAACAAGTAACCAAGACAGCAGAGTAAGCACATGATGTGTAAGTAATAAGATGTGTAGCTCTCACTCTTGCACGCCAAGATAACCTATTCCCATGCATGGGTTAGATGTTTTTCAGCCCACAAAATGAAGGACCACCCCATTGCTAACTTGCTGAAACCAGACAAAGTGACACCAGTAGGGAAACATTCCACTAATGAAAACTGCTTAAGTGATCAAGGACCAATCAGTGAAACCCAAGACTCCCAACCCTTACTCATGATTACTCATGATTTTTGCTCTATAAAACCTATTGTCTCTAAGCCACTCTGGTGCATTACCACTAGATTTCCCATTCTCCTGGGTGTCACCTCTTTCAGTAAAATAGCCAGTCTTTCTTTAATGCAAAGCCAGGTGTCAGGTCTCATTGACTCGCTGAGCACACTGGCAGACATGAACTGTCTTTTGGTTATTTTGATTTCAAAATGTATCATGAATGAAAATATCTAATATCTAAGGCACTGATAAACTTAATTTGTATGCCGCTCTTTCCAGAGAGAATCCTTGGTGCTCTGTTTTGCCTCCTATGATATAGAAAGCTATGAATTAATATGAGGTCTGCTGAAAGTATCAGCCGTGCAAACTGTTTTAGTTATATTGCTATTGGCTTGATACTTTAAGGGCAGATGTTGTATTCATGTATTTCCTTTATTTATTCTTTTTATAGAAAACATAAGGCTAAAGAGAAGGGAGAGAAATCAATTAGAGTTACAAAGAAAATGCAAAAAAATAAGTCTGCTCTTTCCTGTTAGATAATACATTTGGGTTAATGCCATGTAATTTAGTTCCCATTGAACATCTAGACCACATTGATTTTTCCCATAATCTCTTAGAGTTCAACACATGCATTGAAAGATTGTTAGACTTATATATTAAATAAAGTCAATACCAGAAATTTTTTTGAAGCACCCTAAAATGGCAGTGTATGTTAGTTTCTTCTTTCCTCCCTCCCTTCTTCCAACTCTGTCAGAACTTGTGTTTTTAAGAGGTCATACTCCATGGATCACTATTATTAGTCAGTATTCTCGAGAGATATAGAACTAATAAACTATATATATAAAGATATTTATTATAAGAAACTGGCTCATATGATTATGGAAGCCAAGAGATCCCAAGTCCTTTAGTCAGAAGACCCATTAACCAGGAAGGCCAATGATATAAGTCCCAGTCTGAGTCTGAAGGTCCAAAAACCAGGCAACTAATGTCCCAACTCCAGATCATCAGACGGAAAGAGCAAAATCTCTCTTGCTTAACCTTTTTGTTCTGTTCAGGCCTTCACTGGATTGGATGAAGCTCTCACACCTAGAGGAAGGCAATCTGCTTTACTCAGTCTATCAACTCATAGTAATCTCATCAAGCAATGTTCTCACAGATGCACCCACAATGTTTATATATCCAGCACCACATGACCCAGTCATATTGGTACACAAATCTAATCATTATGATTACATTTAAAGTATCTGGCATTCTAGCAAAAAAAGACAATGCTATATCTTTTGAGAGTCCCCAAACAAAATAACAAAAGCTGCTTAACTGTGGCTTTCCTCAATAAAGAACTGATCTGATGTCAAAGTGATTGTCAGTTCAGGCTAAAAAGTAATGTTTCAAATGACTAAAAGGCTAACAGATTTTCTGAGAAAAAACATAGCAACTTGAATTGAGGCATTTCAAGAGGGTTTTACGGAAGAAGAAGCTTAAACAAGCCTTCATAAGTGAGTAAATATTGACTCAACAGAGAAATGTACAAATCTTGCTTATTACTACATCAGGTCAGTATCAGATCACAGATTAACAACTGGCCCATAAAGATTCCCTAGCACACAACATAATGTGCCCAAAAATATTTTGTTTCTTATTTTTAGATATGGTCTCTGAAAAAAAAATCAGTTCATATGTGCTATCACTTTTCATCACTTGCCTTGAGTACCTTTAAAGAACTGTACTATAAAATAGAAAATATTCCTATTCTGTCTCCATCATAAATTTATCCTTTTCTGCTCAACTTATCATTGAGTATGATATACTGAGGTTTAGCTAGTTCATATTCTGTGGCTAGATTTTTTAAGAAATAAACATTAAGTAAGACTGTTGAAATAAATAATTGTTCTCTTCCCTTTATTTTTGATGGATTCACATGACCAAAAGAATAATTTTCAGTAAGATATGGACCTTTCTGAGAACACAGAATGTGTTGGCTCTCACATATAACCTTCAGTGATCTATTTTAATATATCTAAATGGTCTTTATCTAAACAACTTATATCTTGTATCTCAAGGTCAAAGTACAGTCATGACTTTCTTTATTGTAAACATGTTAAGCATTAAAAAAGTTATGTCAGTCCTATGTAAAACTAAATGTCTCTGTATATACTATCCTCCATTATATCAAGCTGTTTAATAAATACCAGTAGCTCCCACATTATTCTTAATTTAAGGCACATAATAATTTTGCCATTTTTATATAAAGAATAATCACAAGTCCTGGCTGGTGGCACAGTTGATAAGGTACCAGCCTGTGAACCCAAAGGTAACTGGTTCAATTCCCAGCCAGGGCACAATAACCAGGTTTTAAGCCAGGCCTCCAGCCAGGTCTGTAGCTGGAGACAGGTGAAAAGCAGCCATACATTGATGTCTCTCTCCCTCTCTCCCTCTCTCCCTTCTCCTGTCTTGAAAAATAATAAATAAAATCTTAAACAAAAAAGAAGAATCACAGATAACAAATACATCAGCTTATTTGAACAGAATAAACAAAAGTGTTTTTTCTAAGCAAATTTGAGCCTAAGCTCTTGAGTTTTTATTCTTATTACTTTTTGCTTTTAAACAACAAACAATGGCCTATCTACTGATGTGCAATAAGTATCTCCCCAAAAATCTTGCATACATATAAATCAATTAAGCGAGGAGGGAGGAACCCTGGCTGGTGGCTCAGTAGATAGGTGCCAGCCTGAGAACCTGGGGATCACTGGTTCTATTCCCAATCAGGACACATAACCAGGTTGCAAGCTAGGTCTCTAGACAGGTCCTTAGCTGGAGGCAGGTGAGAGGCAACCATGAACTGATGTTTCTCTCCCTTTCTTCCTCCTTTCTTTCCCTTTTCTCTAAAAAATAATGAATTAAAAACAAAAATCTTTTAACAAATAAATAAATAATAAAAATTACAAAAATGAGCAGGGAGGAATTTAACTGGATGTGGTGCAAAATATCTCAGGTAAAATAAATGTATATTACTTCAAAAAACTTGCTAGAAATAACTATTAAACCATCAATGCAATTAAAAGAATTAGCTTTGATCAATTATACCATGGAAAAATAGACTCTGTTTAATTTTTATATTTTGTATAATTTTTTGCTGTTGTTCTGCTTGAAATGTGATAGCAGATTTTTGAATTTTAAGTTTACCTTAACTCCAATATCTAAGTTAACAATGCAAAAAGAATTATTTGGAACTTGATAGTCCTTAAGAATTAAGTTATAAAACAGCAGTATTTCTCACCAATGTGACCAATATTATTATATTTTTATTATTTAGATGAAATTAAAAGGCATTGACCTAACTTTAAAAAAACATTTGCTAGAATTAAAGAAAAAATAAGTAATATAGGGATTGAGATCTAAAACTGAATTCCCTCAGAACAGTGATTAAATAAAAGAATTAGAAGGAAAATTTTTAAGAATTCACCAAACTAGCCTTTTATAGAAGCAAATCCAAAGCATATTAGTCACCAGATAATTGTACTATTTTAAGACAAACATTAGAAATGTCCACGAACTCTTGTTGGAAACCTGGACAGTGTTTTATTTTCTCTGGAAATATATTTTGAAAAAATTATGGGTTTTGGTTTCACTTTGTCATCGCCTACATCCAACATGGATATTGAGTAGACTTAATAAGCCACAGCCTAAAGTAACTGAAAGATGTAGTACTAATCAGTTATCTATATTTTGTTCTCAGTTGTCCAAAGGTTCCTAACCTGCAGGTTGGTTCTGGAGCATATATTCTTCTTTAGTCATTTTCATAATCATGGTTTAGAGTATCTTTGCATTGTAATACAGACAGAACAACTTTGGGGAAATACAGACTGCATTCAGTCCTTAATTCCTCAATTTTTGAGCTGTCTTATTTGGGGAAAATTACATAACCTTTATTCACTTCAGCCAACTAACCTGCAAAACTAGAATAATGTAAAGGTCTGAGCACACTGTTCAAAATTACTGTTACTACTTTGCTCCTTTAATAACACTTCTTTTACACTCCTTTTATACCTCATAGTAGTCATATATTTACATATGTGACTATATATAAGATAGTTATAGTATAAGAATACATTTTCTTTTATATTATTATATTTTTTCTTTTTTTAAATTTAGTTTTATTGTTGTTATATTACATCCATCCCCTTTTTACTCCCCTCTGTCCTCTTTCCCACCCACCCACTCCCCAACAAAGTCAATCCCACTTGTTGTCCATGTCCATGGTTCTTCCATACTAGGTTCTTGTCTAAACTGATCCCCTTCTTTGCCTCTTCCTCTGCCCTCTCCCCACCCCCTACCCCTCTTCCCCCTGCCCACTGAAGGCCCATTCACTGTATTCATATGTCTGGTTCTGTTTTGCCTGTTGTTTGTTTTGTTCATCATTGTCCTGTAATGGGTGAGATCATATGGTATTTGTCTTTCACTGACTGGCTTATTTCACTAGACATAATACTTTCTAGTTCTATCCATGTTGTTGAAAATGTTAGGAGTTCCTTCTCTATTTTGGCTGTATAGTATTCCATCGTGTAAATGTACCAAAGTTTTTTGATCCAATCATCCAATAATGGCCACTTAGGCTGTTTCTAGCACTTGGCTATTGTAAATAACGCTGCTATGAACATAGGGGTACACAGGTTCTTATGAATTGGTGTTTCAGGATTCTTTGGGTATAGTCCTAGTAGTGGAATTGCTGTATCAAAAGGCAGTTCCATTTTTAGTTTTCTGAGGAAACTCCATACTGTTTTCCATAGTGGCTGCACCAGCCTACATTCCCACCAACAGTGCACCATGGTTCCATTTGCCCCACATTCTCACCAACACTTGTTGTTTGTTGATTTGTTGATGATTGCCATTCTGACAGGTGAGGTGGAATGCTCAACATCACTAGCCATCAGAGAGATGCAAATTAAAACCACAATAAGATATTTTTCTTTAAATTAGTTTATATTCATGCCACCTTACCTTATGCATTTTATTTATTATTCAATTATTTCAAAAACATTTATTGGTCTCCTACTAAGTGCCAAACATTGCCTAATACTGAGAATACAAAATGAACAAGGTACAATCCCTGCTCTCAAGCAGTTTATAGTATCTTAAGGTAAAGTGGAAGAAAAAATACAGTAAAATATATATGCTACAATAGTACTTATATATCAGAGGTCATAGGCAAGTACAAAGCAAGCTTATTGTTTACAATGTCTTCTTCAATTTTTAAAAGTAATGTTTGAACCTGGCTTTGGAAAATGAATAATGTCTCTCAAATAGGAAAACAAGAGACACAGGAGAAGGAAATTTTAGGCATAATGAACAAAATACAAAGACAAAGAGATATAAAATTTTAGCATATCAATCCCAACAATTACTCTTCAATCAATTTAGATCTACTGCATCTTTCAGTATTTTGGTTCCTTAATACATTAAACATTCAGTGAATGATTTACAAAGCAATCATTTTATGCAGTTATCAATGCTGATTTTATATCCACAGAGAGTAATTATCTGATAGTAGGAATACCTCACCTAATTTAATTATCTCATTTCTATTTATAAAATTTAATTTCATAATTTTTCACATAGAAGTACAGTCATATGGTTCCCAAATCAAAAGGTACAAAAGGATGCATGTCAAATAGTTTTGTTCTCACAGTTACCACCCAGTTGCCACCCCACATCACCGCCATTCACCCTTGTTTATATCCATTTACTTTATAAACATACTAGCAAGTAGTCTTGTGCATTCTTTTTCACTCTCCAACAAATCCTAGAGATCTTTCCATGACAGCCCAAACAGTTATGTTTCTATTTACTGTATTCTAATTTATTTATATAGTTCCCTAATAATATACATATAGGTTGTTTTCAATTTGTTGCCTTTTAAATAACGCTAAAATGAGTATCTTTTAAGCATATGTCATTTCACTCAGGTATGTCTTCATAGGCTAAACTAAAAAATATCATTTTAGAGTCAAAGCACAGGTATGTTTATAATCATGTTCAATACTGACAACTACTTTTCATAGTGGTTACACTTCCCATGGTGCTTATATTGAAACTAGCAAAATATAAATTATTTGTTTTCTCATAGATGGGTAACAATGTGAATTATTTTCATGTATTAATGGTATTTTCTAATCTATACAGAGATAGAGAAATAAGTGCTTTGTTTGTTCTTAAGAACTCTGATTATATACATACACATCATATTAGATTAGATAATCAGATGTTATGTCAGATTAATCAATTTATACATATTTATAAATGGTGTTTGAGTATTGTTTGTTTCACATAGCTTTATTACTTTGAGTCATTTTAATTTCTTATTTTTATGGACAATTTGCTCCATAAAAGGAAATGTTTTCCCTTTATTCCTCTTAGGTTTTTGTCTTGTTTCATTGTAATTGTAGGTGTTATTTATATATTAAAATCATATGTATAATATATGTACATATATACATATAAGCAAAGTCAAAATATAAATAAAAAATCTTAACTAATATTCCAAAGACCCACTTTCCTTTTATCTATAATTACTAGAGTATTTTACAGTTGATGGAGATATTCCTTCATATCAATACTCATAACTATAATTACATATATGAAATTTTAATAGTAAATAAATTAAGACAGCAATAAAATACAGTGGGTATTCTTAAACTCAAACTTGAAATTAGTGCTATTAATTTTTATGACCTAAAATTTTAAAAAGTTAGTGAGTTTCAACTTCAATATCATGAATTTAATATGTACAGATTTCAATTTTATTTTCAGGTTACATTTCAATGAGACATGTAAGTGAATCAGAAAAAAATAATATCAATCATTAACACCTGAAATAAAAACCTATTTGCAAAGCTTTTTGGAGAGGGAGCTCAATTAAGGGGTTGATATTCTGATAATTTGCTGCATAATATTCTATGAAAGCATCCTTGAATGATTTCAGTCAAAAGAGCTTCTGATACACGTCCATATATTTCAGATACTTCTGTCTACCAGGGACTATGATGATAATGGGAAAAATGCATGTAGCATAAGTAATAACAGAATGAACTTTTAATCTTATGAAGCAATACAGTTATTTTAGATCCCTTCTGTACAATATTGAGCAATTATGATCATGTAACAGTCCTTCCACATCAATTTTCATTGAAATCAATGGTACAGATATCTTGTTCATTTCCATCTATCTTTACACATTTAAATTAAAATGTAAATACTCCACATAACTAATTCTACTGTGTGTATAATAAAAAATGTTTTAATACTGCATGAAAACTCAAATTGTTTAACAATTTATTTTTAAAATATTCTAAATTAATCATGTACAGGATCCAGTACATTTTTAGGTGACATGATTTGAAACAGCCATTGCATGCTGCCATTTAAAAATAACAAAATTTGCAGCATAGAAAGTAAATTAAGTAAATCATAAGGTTTTTACATAGTGCTAATGATTCAGCCTGAGCATGCTGTGAGAGTTCAGTCATTAAAACATTTTTCACTAGATGCCAAGAAGTGGACGCCACCCT
Organism: Noctilio leporinus; assembly: GCA_004026585.1. NCBI lineage: Eukaryota > Metazoa > Chordata > Mammalia > Chiroptera > Noctilionidae > Noctilio > Noctilio leporinus. The sequence goes on along the minus strand of PVIW01009096.1, from coordinate 33,942 downwards.
GCTGGATCTCCAATCCTTGGCCAAAGCAGCTTCCAAACACAGTCAGAAGTTAAAAGCTTTGCTGATTGGATTGCTAAAACACATAATGGTCAAATAAACTTAAAATGCACCTATTTTGTAAATTCTTAGTTTTGTTGAATATAAAACTAAGAAAAGTAAATTTCTTTAAGTTATTAAGTCACCAAGGAATCAGTTCTTTCAAATATAGTCCACATTCAGTATAATACCACAATTCCTATTATATCTATGTTTTTCTTAAGTCCCTTCCACAAAGTCAGTTAATAGCAATAATAACATTTCTATTATAGTCATGTGATGGTTAACCACATCTAGTCAATGATGAAACACATATACAACAATGGTTCCTTAGGTTTATAATGCAGCTGAATTTCCTGTAAGAAACAGAAGGACATACAGTTCAACTATATAGCCCAGTTGTGTAGTACACTAGAGCACCTAGGTTTGCATTAAATGCCCTATGCAAATGTTCGCACAATGATGAAATTGCAAGCAATGCATTTCCAATATTATAACCCTGTCATTAAGCAGGAATGACTGTATTTTATTGTTTTGTTCAAGGCCATTCAGGAGTTTTCACTTATATACTTTCATTTGTGACATTAAAGGAAGAGATAAAAAGGGACCAAAAAAGTATTTTTGTCCTACATTTCCAAACAGGTTAGGTAATTCTAGTAATGTGATTATTACTTTATCAATAATTATGATCATTATCCTTGTGAATGATGCATGAACATATATTTTACCATGTTTTCATAGTGATGTACTTTTGAAAACTCAAATTGATATCACTGTTTAATTCTAGTAAATTTATGAGATTCAAGAACTGTAAGTCAGTAAAAGCAACCTAAGCAGTCACAGCTGCTTTGGTTTACATACAAAATTTGGGGACCATTATTGTCCATTGCCAAGGTAATAGCAGAGTGCCCTCTGGTGTGAGTTTTGGGAAGCTCTTATTTAGATTTAGATTTCTTCTCACCTTTTTAGATGCTAATCCATCTACCATCAACCCTCACCACATCCATTCTTAGACCAGAAAAAAAATGCTAATAAAGAGAAATGTACTGTCTGATTACTAAGTACTCTACTGTGCTATTTAGTTGTACTATAACAACTATTCTTACAATAACTCTACAGAAACTACTTTCAACCTTTTACAAATAATGAAATTGAGATGTAGAGAAAATAAATTATTCTGCCCAGATTACCCAGCTTTCAAAATGCAGTATAGAAATTAAAATCAAAGCCTATGTGATGTCAGTCTTGACTTTTAAGCTGTTTTTATCTTTTATGTAATGGATTCTAAACATCAATACTAATAACTAAACATGTCTTCAAAGGTAAAATAATAATTTTGAATTGTTGGACCCTGCAATTAATTTGGGGGTTTTAAAAAATATAAATTATTAGGCTGGGTCAATTAAATCCATTGATGTACCAATAATAACTCTATGTGAGATGTTTAAAAAATATAATTTTAAACTTTGGTAGGATTCCTAAAATGTTACATCTACTAAAAAGCACTAAAAAATAACTTTTAAAAGTCATTTGAAAATCAAACTATTTTAGATTTATTACATGCACAGGGGTCATTCACCCCCAAAAGTCAAACCATCATATAGATCAAAATATACTTAAATTCATTTTCTTTTTTCCTTTTTTTTTTTTTTTTTTTTTTGCTTCAAAGTCTGCAACAGACTACATTTACTACTAAAAATTAAACTTGAGATATTGCAATGATAATAAAAATGTCATGTAGGATTTGCTTATGTAGTTTTAAATGATATTAAAAGTGAGTTATAAACCAGATGCATAAAAAAAAAAGTATATGGCTATTGATTTTCCTTAACTAAGAAGTTTCTGCCATTCTTGTGGCGGGAGCTTTGCCTCAGGAATGTAGACAGCTCACTAATGCCCACACTTAAAGATGAAGTGGTATATTTTTAGACAGTTAGAGAGTTCAAATATTAAAAGTTTTCTCATCTTAGAATGTTATATAATAACATTTCAAAGTCTATTACAAATGATTAATTAAATCCTTGACTTTGAAATGTGGGTCAGTGGTGGGCAGAGCAACACTCAGCTAGTTGGAGAAAGGACCCACCAAAGAGCAACATAACAACAACAACAAAACCCAAGTACAAACAGACAACCCAAATATACAGCATACAGGGCATCCTAAGAGCATCAAGTTCAAAAGATCAAGGAAACTGCATCACTGAATCCCACAGATCTCCTACTATGGAAGGTCATACCATGAAGACAGAAGTCAAAATAGATCTATCTAAGAAGTAAAAATAAATAAGAAGAGTCACCTAAAATGGGGAGACAAAGAAACAACACCTCCCATCGGAAAGAAAGGAGGAATCCCCAGAAAGAGTGCTAAATGAAATAGAGGCAAGCAAGTTATCGGACATGGAATTCAAAATAATGATTATACAGAAGCACAACGAACTCAGTGAGCTCAAAGAAAACTATAAATAACTCCAGGAGAACTACAAACAACTTCAAGGAAGCTACAAGGAACTTATTGAGAATTACACAAACATTAAAAAGGACATAGAAACTATCAATAAGAGTCAGGAGAAAATGAAGAATACAATTTCTGAATTGAAGAATACAGTAGAATAAAGAATCAAAACAGATTATTCAAAGCAGAGGATCTTCTCAGCAAGCTGGAGGGCAACATAGAAAAATTTCCTAGACAGTGCAACAAAACAAACAAAAAAAGAATGAAAAAGAATAAAAAGGTATTAAGAGAGCTGCAGAACAACATGAAATGCAATAATATCTGTATCATAAGGATACCAGGAAAAGAGAAATAAAAGATGGAAAACCTGTTTGAAAAAGTAATGATAAAAAACTTCCCTAACTTGATGAGTAAAAACATCACTCAAGGTCAGGAAGCACAGAGGGTCCTCATGAAGATGAACCCAAATAGACCCATTCCAAGACACATCATAATTAAAATGGAAAATTTTAAAGACAAGGAGAGAATCCTAAAATCAGCAAGCAAGGAACAGCTAATAACAAGGGGGCCTCTAATAAAGTTATCATCTGATTTCTCAACAGAAACATTGCATGCCAGAAGTGAATGGCAAAATATATTCTAAGCAATGAAAATCAAAGGCCTACAATCAAGACTACTCTACCCAGCAAGGCTCTTATTGGAAACGTAAGGTGAACTAAAGACCCTCCCAGACAAAAGAAGGCTAAAAGACTACATCTTTTCCCAATCAGCATTTCAAGAGATGCTAAAGGGTCTACTTTAAGAAGATGAAGAAATAGAAAGAGACAGAGAGGAACACAAGTACAAATGGGAAAAAATGACAATGAATAAGTACCTTTCAACAATAACCTTAAACATAAATGTACTAAATGCACCAATCAAAAGACATAGGGTAGCTGAATGGATAAGAAAACAAGACCCACATATGTACTGTCTATAAGAGACTCACCTCAGAGCAAAAGATCTACACAAACTGAAAGTGAAAATATGGAAACGATTATTTTATGTAAATGGACATGATAAAAATGCTGGGGCAGGCCCTGGCTGGTGGTTCAGTGGATAGGTGCTGGCCTGCAAACCCAAAGGTCATTGGTTCAATTCCCAGTCAGGGCACATAACTAGGTTGCAAGCCAGGTCTCCAGCCAGGTCCGTAGCTGGAGGCAGGTGAAACACAACCATACATTGATGTTTGCCTGCTTCCCTTCCCCTCTCTTTAAAAATAATAAATAAAATCTTCAAAAAAAAAAATCTGGGATAGCAATATGTATATCAGAAAAATAGATATCTCAATAAAGGCCATAAAAAGAGACAAAGAGTATATTTCATAGTACTTAAGGGAACAATCCATCAAGAGAGCCCTGGCTAATGGCACAGTGGATAAGGTGCTGGCCTGGGAACCCAAAGGCCACTGGTTCAATTTCTAGCGAGGGCACATAACCAGGTTGCAAGCCAGATCTTCAGCCAAGTCCACAGTTGGGGGCAGGTGAAAGGCAACCATACTTGGATGTCTCTCTCCCTCTCTACCTTTCTCCCTTCCTCTCTCTAAAAATAATAAATAAAATCTTAAAAAATAGAAGAAGACATAACCCTTATAAACATATGCACCCAATATAGGAGCACCCAAATATATAAGGAAAATCATGGAGGATTTCGAGGAGGATATTGATAGCAAAACACTCATCGTAGGAGATTTTAACACTTCATTTTCAACAATGGAGTATTAAATGGATCTGTCCAAATGGACAGATCTTTCAAGCAAAAAACACCAAAGATATTGCATCATTGAACAACACTCTAGATGAAATTAACTTAATTGATACATACAGAACCTATCACCCCAAGGAAAGAAAAATACACATTCTTTTCAAATGCACATAGAACATATGCAAAGATAGACCACATGGTAGGACACAAGACAAGCCTCCACAAGTATGAGAAAATCAAAATCATATCAAGCATCTTCTCAGATCACAATGTCTTGAAACTAAAAACCAACCTTAAGAAAAACATCCAAAACATTTACATTTATGATAACTGAATAATAGTACTATTAAATAATGAATGGGTTAACAATGTTATCAAGGAAGAAATCAGTAAGTTTCTGGAAACAAATGAAAAGGAATACACAACACCTAAAACTTATGGCCACCATGAAGGCAATCTGGAGATGAAAGTTTATTGCAATACAGGCTTACCTAAAAAGGATAGAAGAAGCTCAAATAAACAATCCAACCATAGAGCTACAAGAACTAGAGGAACAACAACAAACAAAGCCCAGAGTGAGTAGAAGGAAGGAAATAATCAAGATCAGGGCAGAATTAAATGACATAGAAACTAAAAGAACAATTCAAAGGATCAATAAATCCATGAGCTGGTTCTTTGAAAAGATAAACAAAATAGTCAAGCCTTTAACCAGACTCATCAAGAAACAAAAAGAGAGGACCCAAATAAACAAAATCAGAAATGAAAGAGGAGAAATCACAACCAATGCTACAAAATGCAAAGGATTGTAAGAAGTTACTATGACAAGAAATTCAACAACCTTGTTGAACTAGACAAATTTCTGGAAACACATAATCTTCCAAAACTGAATCAAGAAAAAGCAGAAAGCCTGAATAGGCTGATAGGAATGAGTGAAATTGAAGCAGTAATAAAAAAGAAAACTGGCACACAAAAGCCCCAGTCTTGATGGCTACACAGGCAAATTTTACCAAACATTTAGGATGGAACTAACTCCTATTCTCAGCTTATTCCAAAAAATCCAAGAAGGTAGACTCCCAAACTCTTTCTATGAGGGCAGTATTATTCTAATCCCAAAACCAGGTCAAGACCCAACAAAGAAAGAAAACTACGGACCAATATCTTTGATGAACATAGATGCTAAAATCCTTGACAACATATTGGCCAACTGGATCCAGCAATACATCAAAAAGATCATACACCATGATCAAGTGGGATTCATCCCAGAGATGCAAGGATGGTATAATATTTGCAAATCAGTTAATGTAATACACCACATAAACAGTGAAAGATAATAATTATATAATTATACCAATATATGCTGAAAAAGCATCTGATAAAGTACAGCACCCATATATGATAAAAGTGTTCAACAAAGTAGGAACAGAGATCATACCTCAACATAATAAAGGCCATATACAAAAAAAAAAAACAAAACCCTGCAGCCAATGTTATACTCAATGGGCAAAACCTAAAACTTTCCCTCTAAGATCAGGAGCAAGATAAGGGTGTCACTCTCTCCACTTTTATTCAACATAGTTTTGAAAGTTTTAGCCACAGCAATATGATAATGAAAAAGAATCAAAAATATCCAAACTGGAAAGAAGGAAGAAAAACTGTCATCATATGCAGATGACATGATAGTGTATATAGAAAACACTATAGATGCCACAAAAAAACTACTTGATCTAATAAGTGAATTTTGCAAAAAGGCTGAATAAAAAGTGTAACCAGAAATTAAAGGCAACTTTGTACACCAACAGTGAAACATCAGAGATAGAATTTAGGGGAAAAATCCATTTACTATAGCAACAAGAAAAATAAAGTACCTAGGAATAAAGTTAACTGAGGAGGAAAAAGACCTGTACTTGGGAAACTACAGAACAGTAAAGAAAGAAATTAAGGAAGATACAAATAAATGGAAGCATATACCATGTTCATGATGGGTAGAATTAATATCATTAAAATGGCCACACTACCCAAAGCAGTTTATAGATTCAGTGAATCCCTATTAAAATACAAATGACGTATTTCACAGATCTAAAATAAATACTTAAAAATTGATATGGAGCCCAAAATTATCCCAAAAAGCCACAGAATCTTGAGAAAGAAAAAAAAACTAGGAGAAATCACAATACCAAATATCAAACTATACTACAATATTACTATAATCAAAACAGTCTGTTACTGGCATAAGAATAGACTTGTAGATCTATGGAACAGAATAGAGAGCTCTCTATGGTCTATTAATATTTGACAAATAGGAAAGGAGCATAAAATGGAGTGAAAATAGCCTCTTCAGAAAGAGGTGTTGGGAGAACCAGACAGGGACACACAAAAAAATAAAATTAGACCACCAACTTACACCATATACCAGAATAAACTCAAGATGGATAAAGGACTTAAACATAAGCTATGCCACCAGAAAAGCCCTAGAACAAAACATAGGGAGTAAAATTTTAGCTATCTCATGCAGCAATATTTTCACCAATATTTCCCCTTGAGCAAGGGAAATAAAAGTACATATAAACAAATGGGACTATATCAAACTAAAAAGTTTCTTCTCAGATAAAGAAAACATCAGCAAAATTAAAAGGGAACCAACTGCATAGAAAAACATATTTGCCTCAGACAAGGTTTTGATCTCTAAAATATATAAAGAACTTATTCAAGCCCTGGGTGGTGGCACAGTGGATAAGGCTGTAGCCTGCGAACCCAAAGGCCACTGGCTCAATTCCCAGCCAGGGCATCTAAAGCAGGTTGCACGCCGAGCCTTTAGCCAGACCTGTAGCTGGAGACAGGTGAAAGACAACTGTACATTGATGTCTTTCTCCCTGTTCGCCTCTCTCCCTTCCCCTCTCCCTAAAAATAATAAAATAAAATCTTTAAAAAAAAGTAACTTATTCAACTCAACACAATTAAGACAGACAACCCAATTAAAAATTGAACAAAGGACCTTAGCCAAGGAAGACCTACAAAGGATCCATAAGCATATGAAAGAATGCTCAACATCACTAGCCATCAGAGAGATGCAAATTAAAACCACAATGAGATATCATCCACACCTGTCAGAATGGCCATCATTAACAAATCAACAAACAAGTGCTGCTGAAGATTTGGAGAAAAGGGAACCCTAGTGCACTGCTCATAGAAATACAGACTGGTGCAAGTACTATCGAAAACAGTATGGAATTTCCAAAAAAAGCACTACAAATGGAACTGCCTTTTAATCCAGCAATTCCATTGTATGATTATACCTGAAGAATCCTGAAATACCAATTCATAAGAACCTATGCACCCCTATGTTCACAGCAGCATTAGTTAAAATAGCCAAGTTCTGGAAGCAGACTAAGTGAACATCAATGGATAAATTGATCAAAAAACTTTGGTACATTTACACAATGGAATACTCTGCAGTAGAAAGAAAAAATGAACTCCTATATTTTGCGACAGCATGAATGGAACTAGAGAGTAGTATGTTTAGTGAAATAAGCCAGGCAGTGAAAGACAAATACCACATGATCCTACCTAATACAGGAAAATTAGGAACAGAACAAACAAACAAGCAAAATAGAGCCAGAGTCATGGAAACAAGGAACAGACTGACAGTGACCAAAGGGGGTAGGGACATAGAAGGGGAGAAAGGGGCAAAAAAGGGGAAAAGTCTAGATAAGGAATTAGTATAAATGACCCATCGATATGGAAAACATGTGGGGATTGACTGTGGGAGAAGGCATGGGGTATGTGGTACACAGGAGAGTATTGAGGGGAAAATGGGACAAATGTAATACAATAATTTAAAAAATCATTTTTTGTATATTAAGCAAAAAAGTAAGAAAGTCAGGGTCAAATTTATATGAGTAAAGAAAGGAATAGGGTTGAATATGTATCTGAGGAATTCATCTACTATGGTGAAATATTATAGACCATAGTACCTAAATCTATGCTTTCCTTGAGTGTCTTAGTATTACCAGAAAGAAAGAATGAAAGAAAGAAGAAGAAAGAAAGAGAGAAAAAGAAGAAAGAAAGAAAGAAAGAAAGAAAGAAAGAAAGAAAGAAAGAAAGAAAGAAAGAAAGAAAGAAAGAAAGAAAGAAAAGAAGAGAAGAGAAGAGAAGGAAGGAGGGAAGGAAGGAAGGAAGGAAGGAAAAGAAAAGGAAAGATAGGAAAAAAATAATTTTAGTTTCCATTTCCTTACACCTATGTGGACATAACCCAAGATTTCTTGGTAAATCTCACATAGGTGACAGTGAATATGAAACTAAGGTCCCAGATTAACTTTACCCTGATGGAAGGTGAAGAAAATGATTTTGATTTTATTGTTGGGTTATTTTTTTTATGTCTGTTTCTTTAATTGAAGTAAAATTCACATAACAGAATAATTTTAATGTGTATAATTTAGTGGAATTTGATACATTTAAAATGTTGTGCAATCATCACCTCTACCTAATTCCTACAGTTGTTTCATTTTTCCCCACCGTTCTCCCCTGCCCACCCCCTTCTCCTCTCCCACAGTCAATCCCTACCTCGTTGTCCATGTCCATTGGCCATTTATACTGATTCCTTGACTAAACCCTTCCCCTTCTCTAAAAAAATATCCTTATGTGATTAATTATTCCTAGGTTTATTTTATCATTTCATTGTATATAAGTCATCATGATATTTCCTTATATAAACATTTTAAGAATAGGCAATAGATAGATGTTTTCACAAAAATAATCTATATTTCTACTTTTAAATGGAGAAATAAAACATGTGTTCCCAGTAAGTAGTGTGAATCCTAAACAATTTTGATGTGAATAACACCATGCTGTAACATAGAAGCCCTGAATGTTGTCAGTGGTCTCAAGTCTACAGAGGAACAATATTTTTGCACAGGGAGTATTTATTCTTGAGATGCCACTATGTTTAAATAAATGTTATATCTTTAATATCAGGAAATTCAATAGCCGCAACTGCACTTAGATATTCTTTACGATTTCCTGGTCCCTAAATGACTTTATTAATTTAGTTAAAATTTAAAAAACTAGTAAGAAGTGTATGCTGCAGTTCCTGGTTACAATTCTCTGTCTGCCATTGAACAAATGTTACTGTTAACATACTTCAGTTCTGAAGCTGATCCTTTGGCTGTTTCATTGTGAAATATGGCATCATGGTAACTCTTAATATTTTATACTTTCTTTGAATTACATAGTCTTATCTTAACCACTGGATTTTATTAAAAACATTGTCATAGCAAATGTGTTTAGTAATATTTATATTTATGGTACTATTACATATTCTCCTTAGCATCCATCAGTGAAGGGAGACTCAGATCCTATTTCCAAGATCCTCTGAATCAAGTGAAGGCTTTTTGAAAATTGTTCCTCTAGCCCTGCATTTAGGATCAAAAAAGGACCTACTTCCCTCCTTATCACTCGTTAGTCCCCATTCTACATTCCTTCTGGTCCCAGAAAAGATTCCTCTCTCATGTTCCCCTGAAGAACTGCACCTGCATGAGAGGTTCCACAGAAGTTCACACATACTTTATAGCTTTTCTGAGAAAAGCCTCAGCCCTTCCTTGCATTCATGCTTCCAGGACATATGCACTAACTTGGCCATCATCACACATATTCTCACAATTCCCCACTTCTCAGAGCACCATCCCATGCAAATCTGACCTAAGAATGCTCACTATCTAGACCTTACTTTGCTGTATCCATACACATGACTCAGGGAAAGTCCCCCTCACCTCTGAGCCATGTTTCCTCTATAAAACAAAGGGATTATTATGGGATATCTTATGAAGCTACATGGGCATTAAATTGTCATCTGGCATAGACCACTTATTATTGCTCAAAATATTAGAAGTCATGACTTAATTCAGCCTTTTGGTTTTATTTGTGGAATAGTGATTGTATTTAAAAGAGATATAAAGATAAGAAGTATGTAACATAAAAATAGACTCCTTACTCAGTCAGACATGAAAGTAACTTTTAGTCTTTTATTAAGCAGATAAACCAGGGAATGTTTTGATGGAAAAAATGAAATAAAAACCCACCAAGCATTTGCCAGTGATAAATGTGGGCCAAATAATAGAAAAGAATGCTTCTCTATCATTGTGTTACAAATCATCTGGTGTGAAATTCAGAAAAATCTCTCACACTTAGTAGCTAATGTATTGAATCAAAATAATTCAAGACATGCTAGAGAGTGGTTTTCAAGTCCTATGTGCACATTTGTTACAACAAAAACATTTGGAATGTTAACTTATAAAAGATACTTGTGATTACTTTTCTATGCCTAAGGAAACAGCCTCACTGGGAGTATCAACAATTTATAATTTAACAATCACTTCCCATGTTCCCTGCCAAGGATTGTGTTGTGACTGAGAGTCCAGTTCAGAAACTGCTGTCCTAGAATACATCATCTAATAATTCTTATTATCATATCTTTAAAGAATTAGTCATCTAGTCCATAGCCTATAAATGATCAGGTGTTAAGAGACAAATAGAAATTTTGGTATGTCCCATGGGTATAAATCCAGGTCAAAACCTGGATTTCAGAAAATTATGGCCCTTAGCTTGTATAATTGAGATTGGGAAAGAGAAGATAACCTAAAGGTGCTCACACACATGCAAAAAGATAAATAATTAGGCGTGTTGATCAATATTTCAATAAATTCAATGGAGAATTTTTTTCACATGAATATGTATATCTAATCATCACATTGGACATCTTAAATTGCTTAAATTTTATTTGTCAACTATACCTCAATATAGCTGGAAAATAGAATTATGGCCCTTATGATTCAACATTATTAACATCACTAAAGCTCTTCCTAAACAGCCTTAATGTATATATAAGTGCCAGAATAATTAAAGATATGGAATTCTGACTTATTTTGTTTTAGGAAATGAAGAAAATATATTTTCAAGTTAATCTCATCTGCAAAAGCATGCTATTGACTATCTTTATAATTTTACATGAAATAGACCTAATTTTTATTTTTTAAACTTATTGACAAATATAATGGTATACAAAGTCTGTCCTGAAACTACTGGCCACAAAAAATGTTTTAATTATATTGACATTAGCTCGATACTTTTGGGACAGAACTTGTATATCTAAAAATGTACATAATTTGATATATACATGCATACTCACACACATACACACACACACACACACCCCTTGTAGAATAATTATCAAAATCAAGATAATTAATATATCCATCACATCACATAATTAACACAGATAAATTTTGTGCTTGATAATGTACAACAGTAGAGCAGAAATTTTCTGTTATAAGAAGTATAAATAGTGAACATCTAAAGTACAACATGGTGACTATTATTAAAAATACAATATTATATACTTGAACTAAGCCTATTTTAAGCATTAAACTACTTAAGATATTCTGAGGTTCTCTTATTTGGATTCTGCGTTAGTCAGATTTTCAAATATTCTTTTTTTTTTTTTTTTAAGATTTTATTTGTTATTTCCAGAAAGAGAGGAAGGGAGAGAGAGGGAGAGAAATGGAGAAACATCAATGTATAGTTGCCTTTCACCTGCCTCCAGCCACAGACCTGCCTGGAGACCTGGCTTGCAACCGGGTTATGTGCCCTGGCTGGGGAATTGAACCAGTGACCTTTAGGTTTGCAGGCCAGCACCTTATCCACTGTGGTAACCAGCCAGGGCTCAAATATTCTTGAACAAGCAGTTGTTACTGGCTTTCTTATTATACTTAGCTTATACCACCATGTCAGAATTTTACTCTTGATAATAATCATCTTCATAACATAACAAGAATTACAGCTGCAAAGTCAAAGCTATAAATGTCATTAATTATACGTACTCCAAGAATCTTAGATTGGGTTGAAAAATAAAAAACAGAATCATTGTACTTTTTTTTATCTACAAATACTACAAAAGTTTGCTTTACCCATTTTATTATGAAATAAGTCTGTTGTTTCACAAAAATAACACCATATATCACAGTGCTATTATAAACATTAGATTTCAGAATTAAACATCAAAATAGAAATATGTACAACATAGAGGTCTTTCTAAATATTTATCTCCAAAAGATTATGCAATTTCATTGATATTAGTGGCAACTGTAGAGTAGGTATTAAAATACCCTTTCACAGAAAAGATCTAGGATTGGTTTAAAAAAGGTCAAATTCTAAATTCCAGTGCAGACTAAGGAAATAAAGATCATTAGATTGAAGTCAAACCTGAGTCATTCCACAGTAATACTATTTAGACTATACTGTATTCTTCTCTTGATACAAAAAAAAATCATATAAGAATCTTATGCTCAATCATATTTTGCTACTGTATTACATGAGGAATTTGCTTGTCCCTATATGATATTATCTATTGCTTGTGGTTCAGATATATCTGGGCATAAGTTTCAAATTGGTAGTATGTGGAAATCTGTCTATGTGTGTTTTTACTAGATAATCCATCCTGTCCACAAGAAGAAGTCTTAGTGCCCAAGTTTGAATTGAATCTATAAAAAAATCTTTGTTATTTAGTAGGCAGTGATTCTGACTTTGGGGGTGTTGCAGTTATTCAAATCCATTTTCATTTTTACTCTCTGTCTTATAGTCAAAGTACTCAAATTTGAGGGAGAAGAAAAGTTGATGGTAAAAATGAAACAATTGCTTTCTATGACATATAAACAGTGCTACTGTCTAAACTTTATTCTAGCATGCATAAAAAAAAAAAAAAAAAGAGGCAGAATCTTGTCTGGCAGAGAGATAAACCAGAATGTGACTTGGCCTTTTTGAGAGATAGCCAAGAGAGAGAGACTGACTATGACCAATACAAGAGCTTCTCTAAGCCACCTGGTAAAACAGCAACAATTAGCAGCAGCTCTCATCCTGCTTAATGATCAGTGGTGACCACAAATCAGAGAATAGCTCCCCACAGCAGAGAAACTCCGAAAGGAACTCAAAGGCTCTGGGAGACACCCGTTATAATAAGAAATACGTGTCAATCTTTTCTGAGTACTTCCAGAAATATTTATTATGAGTGATGAGCAGAGGAAATGAAGTTATTAATATACTACATTAACTTGCCCCCATTTTTATCTATAATCCAGTGAAGTCTGGTATTTTTAGGCCACAATTATCTTGTACCTATTTATGCAAAGGCCCCTTTCCCATCTTAACCTGTTCTTTATTTGACTCCTCACTTCAACTCTACCAAACATGTATTAGGTTAATTTTAAGTTCCCCGAGTAACTCCCAAAGCCACCACCCAGTGAGTGATAAAACAAATATTAGAACCAAGGATTTCATTCCTTTAACACTGTTGCTTATGGAAATGCTAAATTAGCAGTAGCATTATCCTTTTGGAAACATCGTTAAAAATTGCTTCAGGATGTTCCCTTATCTAATCATATTTAATGTGAAAAAATATAATTTAGAGTATAAATAAGTTCATTCTTACTTTCTATGTTCAATATGGTTTTCCCATGTGATAACATAAAAAAAGTAAAGACAAAACAATGAGAAAAGAGGAAGTAAATTAGTTATTATATACTTTTAAGATTTTATGTATTTCCAGAGAAGGGGGAAGAGAGGGGAAAAGACAGGGAGAGTAGCATCAATGTGTGGTTGCCTCTCATGCATCTCCAACTGGGGACATGACTTGCAACCCTGACATGTGCCCTGACTGGTAATCAAACCAGTGACCCTCTGGCTCACAGGCCAGCACTCGATCCACTGATCCACACCAGCCAGGGTGGTTATTACTTTCAAATGATAGAAAGATCTATATAGAGAAGCAAAAGATTTTTTTCTCTTTTTATCCTTACCTGAGGACATATTTTTCATTGATTTTAGAGAGGGTGTGAGAGAAACATCAATGTGAGGGAGAAATAAGTTACTTGTTTCTTGTATGAGCTGGAACCAGAGATAGAACATACCCAGATAGACCAGGAGTTGGACTTGCAATTTAGGTATGTGACTTGACCAGGAATTGAACCCACAACCCTTGGTTACAGGACATTTCAACCAATTGAGCCACAGTGGACAGGGTAAGGAGCAAAATATTTTGAAAATTATTAGATAAAATCAGTTTAAGCAAGTGCTAACTGAAGGTTAATATACAAAATTCAATTGCATTCCCATGCACCAGCAAAGATTAGAAAAAAATTACAAAGAACATTTAAAATACTATCAAAATATTGTAGAAGATGCACAAGAACATAAGCAAAACATGCAAGATCTACACCCAGGAAACCATGAAATGTTACTGAAAGTCAATAAAGAAGTTACATTAATAGAGGAATATCTCATGGGCTTAAGTAGAAAGATTATAACATTAAGATATCAATTCTCCTTAAATGAATGAATTATTGCCAAATAAATGCTTGGGTTCATTGAAACTTTAATCAGACTCTTTAACAGAATTTTAATAGCATTTGAAAAATCTAATCTGAAGTATATGTGGAAGAGCCAAGCCCCATTCCTGAAGAAGAAAATAGAAAATTTACTTTCCTTACCATATGCAATAATGATTATAAAATGATAGTAAATAAGGTGCATGGTATTTGTGTGTGGTAGATTAATTGATAAATGAGACAGAATAGAATAATTTATCCAATTATACATATACAGACCTTTTGTACATGGAAGAAAATAAAGGGTTCTATGGAAAATAACCTCACAGGGTGAAATGATCATAAATTCCTAACTGGGCAGTCATGCCCCAGGCATATAACCTTTTAGAAAAAGATTTATCTTTGTTTTAAGCAAGCTTTTCCACTGTTTATGTGCACCTTTTAACATACCTTTTAAGTAAGCCCTGACCAGCCTCCAGAGAGCACATCATCTTGTTAACTACCCTGCTACCCACTCCCTAGCTCGCCTTGCTTTCTTCCACCTCCATACATTCTTCCTTATATTCCTTCCTTAATTTCAAATGCATAAAATAAATTGCAAAACTGTTATTCTCAAAGGAATTTGAGGTCTTGCTCCCCAGCATATGATGTCAGTTAGACTCAAATAAACTTATAAAAATTCCCTCCATGTTTGCACATTTCTTATGTCAGCAGGTGTCAGGCCAAGATACAATGGCAAATCAGAGAGAAAAATAGCCAAAAAAAAAAAAATGTTTTCCGTATGGAAAAAATAAAATTGGATTCTTACCTCATACTACACAATAAAAAACATGCAAGATGAGAGAAAGGTATGAACTCCAGATAGAGTAAAATTTTAAATGAGAAAAGCTAACTTTTGAAAATATAACCTATAACCAAATGATTTCTAATCTGTGGTTAAGAAAGGATTTCCTAAACAAGAGACCAAAATCACTTAAATAAAAAAGTAATAATTAATATATTAGCTTACATGAAGATTAAAAAGGTTTTACCAATGGATCATTTAAAGATTACATTCTTGAAGTATTTACAATACATATCTAACAAAATAGTTCCCAGAATGCAAAAAGTGTGAACCAGTAAGAAAAAACAGCAGATAACCCAACAGATAAAAAAGGCATTTCATAAAAAAGAAAATTCAAGGGCAGTAAATATATGACATTATGTTCAAAATAAATAATCAGGAAACATAAACCAATATTAAAATGATACACCATTTAATACCAATTCAATCTGCAAAAATTAAGTAGTCAATATTAAATGTTGGCCAGTATAAATCAATAAAGGAACAGAATCTCTTACACATTGCTAGGGTAATTTCAAGTTAGTTCAAAGCATCCTTAGGAAAACTATTCAATATGATCTTTAAAGTTAAACTTCACATGAGATTAGAATAAAGTATTGGCTTTGATTAATAATTCATCAGTATTACATTGTTTAATTCCTCCCTTCACTGTGTATGTTCCCTTTGTCATGTTCCCTTTGTTCTCTTATCAAATGCTGGAATTGTATCAGTAAGAAAGAAGTATAATTAGATTTTATAAACAAAATATTTAGTAAAAATGCAAATTACAAAAGATTCTATATCTATTTGAAATTATATTTTGAGACTGAAATTTATGTGCAGGATGTTTAATTAATAAAAAATAACCTTCGGATGAAACCTTTTAAGAAAGAGAAAGGGAACAGAATTATGTAGAGGGGTAAGTTGATCTGTGAGGCAGGTCCAATGATAGTCTCAGTGGTAGGTTCAGAACAGCTCTCAGAGAATTCCTGATGGGCCAACAGGTGCTTTAGGCTCCACCACCAAATACTTTTTGGATATCACTGGATGTGGACCAGCCCCGAAGTATGTATTCTTAAGCAATCTGTGACACTTTGCCAGGATAAAATTATCTGCTAATTATACTTTTAACATTTTGGGGAGCATACTCTTTACTGAGGAAGTAGGGGTGAGGAGTTGGATTGAACTTCACAGCGCCCATCAATTAGATGACCAAGTTGTATCTTTTTTTCCCACTTTCTTTTAATATCAAAATAAAAGCTCATGATGTTCAAGATTAAAAAGAAACCTCTAAAATGAACATTTACCCTTACTTCCCACTTTTCCTTTTGTTTTTTTCTCCTTTGTGAAATTTATATTGGCAGATTAAGTCCTTTTGTACCAGCTCAGCAATCTATTTTAAATAGATTTTTAAAGATATTTTATCTATCATTTACATTCTCTGAATTGGGAGGGACATTAAGTTACACCATATTTTCAGTATCAGTAGAGCTCCCCCCTTATGAAGGTAGAACATAGTAACACCCTAAATCCACAGGGTGGGACCCATATAGTGACTTCTTTCTTAAGAGTTCAGTATGAAAAGTTAAAAAGGAAATAACTTAATGAAGGGAAACTCTGACAAGCACTACATGAGCTAACTTAGTGATCAAGGATAATAGTACCACTACTAAGATACTGTAATACTATGTACCCTTGATATTACAGAAAGAAAGGCACATTACCTATTATGTCTTTCTTTCAATTAAAACCAATAAACTCACAGTAATCATAAGAAAAACATCATACATACCTATATTCAATATAATTTTTTAAAAAACACCTGCCCAGTAC
This sequence comes from Noctilio leporinus, assembly GCA_004026585.1. Taxonomy (NCBI): domain Eukaryota; kingdom Metazoa; phylum Chordata; class Mammalia; order Chiroptera; family Noctilionidae; genus Noctilio; species Noctilio leporinus. The sequence goes on along the minus strand of PVIW01009096.1, from coordinate 16,685 downwards.
TCTTCAAAAATGTCAAGGTTATCAAAAACATGAAGTCTGAGAAACAGTCTACAACAGCCTGGGCAGAAAGTATGTCTAAATGTAATGTAATATCCAGGATGGGTTTCTGGAACAGAAAAAGGTAAAAAATAATGAAATCAGTCCCAGGCCAGGTAGTACAATTAATTGGAGTGATGTCCCCATATGCTGAGGTTGCAGGTTCTATCCTCAGTCAGGGCACATGTAAGATGTCAAGAAGTGAATGCATCAATAAATAGAACAATAAACTGATGTTTTATTCTCTCTCTCTCTCTCTACCCTCTTCCTTCCTCTCTCTCTTTAAAATCAATAAATTTAAAAAACTGAGATTAGAACACAGTATAGACTTAATAATAATGAATCAGTAGTGACACAATGGTGATGGCAAATGTACCACAGTAATGTTAAGAAGAGAAGGAAGTAAATTGGTGCTTTATAGGACTCTCTGGAATGTCCTTGCAAATTTTCTTAATCTGTAAAACTTTTCAAAACTAAAAAGTTTACTTAAAAGCAAATACATAAAATATATTCAGTGGTGGAATTAGTTAAAATTATTATTTGAATAAAAATGCATGTACCTTTTATGTGATTGTTTCACTGGCACTTTTACTTAAATGGTTGAGTTGACTTTTCCTCATATTGTGCTATAATCATACCTACATAGTTAAGGTTGCATTAACAGCTTTCCCCTTTGATTCAGCTCAGCAATCACATTCAAGTTCTTACATTATTATTTATTATATTTGATAGATTAAGCTAACCTTACTCTTTCTTCCAGAGAACAAATGTTTGAATTTAGTCAGCCTTCTCAAACCTTTGTAAGAACTTTTAATTTACATTTAATTCTTTACAGTAACTCCAAGGAATCAAATTATATACTAAATTCAAATAAAAAATAATTTAAAATGTATTTAAAGATTTTACTAGCCAGCAAGAATATTAAATGATTATGTTTCAATTGAGTATACCACTACATTAGGTCAAAAATATGTAATTTTTAAAATGTTTCCAGTGTCAGGGGCTGTATCAGACACTGAAAAAAAACCTTAAAATAGAAAAAGATATTTACTTTTATTCTTTTGAGAGACTTCAAATTCAGCTTGAAATACCTTCAGCTAGTTAATTCAGTTGCTGCCTCTGGGTTCACAGGAATTGACACAAAGCTTTATAGATAATAAGTATTCAACAAAGATAATATATTGACACATTTCCCATATGCATCAGTGAAGAGTAACTCATATACAAGATTTCTAGTCCATTGAATAAATATTAACATCAGTGTACTTGAGAAAGTTTGTATAGCGCCTTCAAAATATATAACAGTTAGCAAGATATACTTGAGAATTTCATTAAAAACTATGATAATATTTGTACCATTTTAAAGTTTGTAACTACCCTGAGAAATAAGTATGAAGGTAGGATAGAACTGAAAAACAGAAATCACTTCAGGGACAGAACACAAAATCCTTCAATATTTAATATATGTAAATTAAGTCATTCCTGTACTAACAGTATTGTAAGGGAAACAGAAGCCAGAAAAGGGAGGATATATTATTAAACAAAGACAAGGTAGCAATAAAGTTAACATTTGGCTAGGAGTTACATTTCAATTTTCAGAAGCAGCAAATCAGGGATTAAATGAAGGCTCACATACTGGGGAAATGGATAAAAACTGGTCCTAAGATGAAAGAGTATTAACTCAATTCTTTACATAAAGCAAATACCCCTAAAGGATAATATGCTCAGTAGTTGAATTAGGAAAACAAACAAACAAAAAATAGTTCTATCTTGTGAAAACATGACTGTTTCATTTGTCCTTGAATGGGAACTGTAAAGAAGGATGGGGTGAGGGGGACCTTCCCTAACAATAGCCTTATAATCACATGCATTTATGTCATGAAATCATACCAGTTATTGCCTTAGAATTGAGAAAATAAAAATTTAAATCTAATGCAACTCCCACAATGGTCTGCTCACAGAAATTTGGAGAAAACAAATGAAATGTAAATATTCTTTGGAGGAAAACATTTTAAATAAATACCACAAATTTTTTCTCTTGATGAAATTGCAAAAACAGCTCCATCCAACATAATGAAACCCATTCAGAATCACATAATCACGTAAACCTGAAAGAAAAGTCAAACTAAAGAACCAATTCCCAAATTGCAGCTAATGGAATTATTAGACAAGTATATGAAATAAATGTATTTTCATGTAAAGAAATAAAGGCATTAATGTTATCATGAATAATAAATCAATAAAATATTCCTGAAATTTTAAAATAATAGTGCAAATTAAACTTAAAAAAATAAAAAATACTACTTACATTAACATTACAATATTATTAGTATTAAAATAAAAAGTGAAAATACTACTAATATTAAAATACTTAACTTTAATAATACTTCAAGTTAAAAGCAATTAAATATAGCTGAGTAAAGAATTAATGACATAGGAAGGATCAAGATGAAGGCATAGATAGACCTGCTGCATCTCCCTCCACAACCAGAAATGGGTACATCTACCTCAAAACTAGAGACAACCAGAAATCCCAGAATATCAAGCTTCACAGAAGTCCAACAAATAAAAGATATAAAGAAAAAATACTCACCATACCAGTAGGAGGGGTGAAGCTAGAACACAGGGAACATGGTTTGGTGGAGCAGTGTGACATGTAGCAGCTGCAGTGGGATGGCAGCTGTGGTGAACCAGTGGAAAGCACAGTCACAGTACGTTCGCCTGTTGAGTGCTCCCAGCACCACGCCACATCCTGCATACTGCTCACGGTTCTTGCACCAGGTTCCAGGAGGAATAAAGCCTCATTATTTCTGAGGCTTTATTCCTCAGTGGGGGGTTGGGGCAGAGGAAGAGACTCCCAGTCTCTCAGTAGAGTCTGTATGTTAAGAGGCCCCCATGGTCTTGCAATGTCTTCAGACCCACCCACTCTGGGAACCATGGCCAGGGCAACAGCTAGAGAGGCACCAGTCCCACAATGGAAGCAGGAGAAGTACTAGAAAAGGAGCAAGTACTGAGCAAGCAGCATTGCTCCCTCTCAGACCCTTCCCTCACATACAGTACCACAATGTGGTGAAACAGGTTGCCTATAATGACAAATACCTAAGGCTCCACCCCTTACAACATAACTGGTGAGACAGAACTACCTAAGATGCAGAGGCACAGAGGAGCCTGTCAAGATGAGGAGACAGAAAGATATGGCTCAAAAAATGGAACAGATCAGAGTGTCAGTGAGCAAGCTAAGCAATGAAGAAATAGCCAGCCTGACAGATGCACAGTTTAAAATGCTGCTAATAAAGGTACCAACTTAGCCAGATATGCTTAAATATAGCAAATATAGAAGGGCAGAAATGAAGGCTATGCTAAATGAAATGGAAAAAAGTACACATGAAACCAATGGTGAAAGGAAGGAAAACAGGGTTCAAATCAACAATTTGGAACATATGGAAGAAATAAACAGTCAACCAGTACAGAAGGAAGAAACAAGAATTTAAAAAATTGAGGAGGGGCTTAGGAACCTCTGGGATGATTTTCAATGTGCCAATATCCAAATCATAGGGGTGCCAGAAAAAGAAGAGGAAAAGGAAGAAATTTAAATAATGAAGGAAAACCCCCCATATTTGGTGAAGGAAATAGACCTACAACTCCATGAAGCACAGAGAGTCCCAAATAAGCTAGACCCAAAGAGGACCACACCAAGACACATTATAATTAAAATGCCAAAGGTTAAATCTGAAGAGTGACTCTTAAAAGCAGCAAGAGAAAAGAAGGGAATTACCTACAAAGGGGTTCCTATAAGACCATCAGCTGATTTCTCAAAAGAAACTTTGCAGGCAAGAAGGGACTGGCAAGAAGTGTTCAAAGTGATGAAAAACAAGGACCTACAACTAAAATTACTATAACCAGCAAAGGTGTTATTTAGAATGGAAGGGTACATGAAACTAAAGGAGTTCATCATCACAAAGCCATTATTATATGAAATATTAAAGGGATTTACTTAAGAAAAAGATCAAAACTATGAACATTAAAAAGATAACAAACTCAGAACTATTAACAACAGAACCTAAGAAATAAAAACAAAAACAAACTAAGCAAACAGCCAGAATAGGACCAGATCATAGGTATGGAGTTGATTGTGAGGGTTATCAGCTGGGAGGCAGAACAGGCTAAAATGGGGAAATGGTGCAGGGATTAGGAAACATAATTGGTGGGTACAAGATAGACAGGGAGAAGTTAAGGTAACAGAGGAAAGGGAAAATCTGAGCACTTCTATGCACAACTCATAGGCTGTGGAGTAGGTGGGACTGCAGAAGGGAACAAAGGTTTTGGGTAAAGGGGAACAAAAGGAAAATAATTTGGGACAACTTTAATAGCATAATCAATAAAATATACTTTAAAAATAAAAAATAAAATACATTTTTCTACATGAAAAACAAAAAGAACTAGTGATATGGGACAGTTTCATAGAAAACTACTCAGAAAGATAAAAACATTAAAAATAAAATAAATAGGGAGGAGAAATGATTAAGTCTATAATTTAGAGAATCTGAGAATAAAAAGATATCAGAAAAGTCATTTTCATTCAGATCACAATAAATAATATCCTAAATTTTCTTCAGAATTTGTCCTCAGATTCAGGACACTCAAAGAATCACAGTAGGATTAATAAAAAGAAAACCTACAGGTAGACATGGACTGGTAAAGCAACAGAGCAAAAAAAAAAGGGAAAAAAGAGGAGGTCTTAAAAGCAATCAAAGTCAAAGATTAGTTGACCTGCAAAGGAATAACAGACAAATAGCTCATTTTCATTAGGGAAAATAAATGCCAGAAGATAATAAAATAATATCTTTGAATTGATCCAAGTATCAGTGTCATGACTTGTTTTCTTTATTTTCTTTGCTTTTAATTAAAATAAAATTTTATATATTTAATGTGGTAAAATATTCCATTATTTCTTTTATAATTTGTGTTTTTATGTCTTGTTTAAAAGCAATCCTTCCTCATCCAAAGTTCATGAAAAATGTGTGTGTGTGTGTGTGTGTGTGTGTGTGTATATATATATATTTTTTTTTAAGATTTTATTCATTATTTTTAGATAGAAGGGCAGAGAGGGAAGGAAGAAAGGGAAAGAAATATTAATGTATGGTAGCCTTTCACCTGCCTCCAGCTGGGGACCTGGCTGGAGACCTAGCTTGTAACCTGGTTATGTGCCCTGGCTGGGAATTGAACCAGCAACCCTTGGGTTCTCCGGCCGGCACCAAACCACTGAGCCACACCAGCAAAAAATATATTTTTTAATTAGAGTTCACTTTGTAATACAGAACTGAGGAAGAATTCCTTTTGGAATGTAAAATTAACTCTTTCAAATCAATAAGAAGGGTATGTAATAGAAAACTGGGGAAAAGGCATAAACAGATATTTCAAAAGAGCTTCAAAATTAGAAATAATAATTATACTTAACCTGGGTTATATAGATATTGATTTCTATTTTTTAATGGCATATAATTGTATGCCTATAACAAACATACAGAGAAAATATTTATATTAATTAATGTCAAATCATTATAAGGTAATGTATAATTAAACATCTAGATAATATCTACAGGAATTTCAATGAAAAAGGAACCACAGTGAACGTGGAGGAATTGTCACATGCTTTTAGAAGAGATCTGCATTGGGAAATTCTTGACAGAAGAAAAAATAAAGAAAGAAAGGAAATGAGAGAAGGAAGGAATGAAGAAAGGAGTGAAGGTAAGAAGAACATTATATACAAGAAAAACTAATACTTAGGGTTGGCAAATGCGAGACCAACCTACGTAAACCAACATATAGCTCTAAGAATATTTCTTTCTTTTCTGTTACTAAACAAGTGTTTTTAAAGCTGTTCAGTTTGCCCCTTGAAATATGTCAAATGACTCATTTCTGGTTTAACCAGAGAGTGTTGCCTTTGTATGGTCCCATCCTTTTATCTCAGAAACAATCATTCTTGCACAGCATAGTTACCTCATTTAGTGCCCTTGGAGAGCCTTTGCAGGTAGGCAGTATTTCACATGCAGTTCGGTTTGTGAACTCTAAGCATCACTGAACAAAAACAAATCCATTCAGAAAAATAGCACTAGAGGGATCGGAAACTGCTAAGGATAGAATCATTCTCAGAGATGAAGTGGCCCAAATCTTTGCTTTCCTTCAGAGTCCAGAAGGGAAGCAGTTTTATGGATGACATAAGGAGAGCATGCAAAGGAATGAGAGGTAGGCTGTGTGTTTCAAGGCACAATTGAGAATTGTGATTAAACTGTAGCTATATTTTGTTTTACTCTTAATTTTCTCAATATAAATAGCTCTAGATAGGTAGCTGTAATATTGAAAAACAGATCTATAAAATCAGGTCAATTTCATTTTTTTAATATATCGAATTCTTAGCAAATGATTAGATTTGCTAAAAATGTAAAATAAATATTAGATTCTTCCTTTAGTCAAAATAACCAATGGCTATATTGGGGGTGCATTATTCACATGGCCCAGAAGAAGGCAACACAGTTGACTTGGAGGGTAATACTGCAGAACACCAGTTACAAGTGGAAAAATAAATGTGTCTAATAAAGTTTTTCCTCAGCTAGTCAATTAAGGATAGGCTTTGCCATGAAGTTATCACAGATACCATACCTAAATCATGTCTCTGGCTCCCTCAAACCTCTCTCTGAAAAGAAGAGAGATTTTAACATTAATTTTTAATTAAATTTATTGGTTAATAAATTTAATAAACATCTAGGTTTCAAGTGTATAATTTGATGATAAATTATCTGTATATTGCATTGTGTGCCCACCACCCAAAGTCAGATCTTCTTCCATCATCATATATATTTGACCCTATTTACTCTTTACTATTCCCCAAGACCCCTTATTTCTGGTAACCACCACACTGTTGTCTGTGTCTAGAAGGATTTTTTGTTGTTCTTTTGTTTGTTCATTGGTTGCTCTCAGCTTTATATCCCACATACAAGTGAATGAACTCATATGAGTCAACTTTTTGCCTGACTTATTTTACTTAGCATAATTTTCTCGATTCATTCATATTGTTTCAAATGGCACTATTTCATCTTTTCTCATGCCTTAGTAATTCCTTTGTATACGAGAAGTCTGTCCAGAAGGTATCCAGCTATGCATTATGAAAAATAAAGACATTTATTGAGGACGACACAAGATAGAAGAAACATTGTACATAGAACAATGGTGCCTCAGTCCCCTTCAAAGGGAGCACCTTGGGACCTTGCACAGTTGCCCCAGTCACCATCAGCTGCCCCATTGTAGTTTCCTGAATCTCATCAATGGTCTGAAAGCCCTTTCCTTTCTGAAGTAATTTTAGTTTTGGGAAAAGCAAGAAGTCACAGGTTGCCAAATCTGGGCAAATCACCAGGGTGATTTGAAGTTTTGCCGAAAAACTCTGCATAGGACATGATTCATGAGGGGGCATGTAGTGATGAAGCTGCCAATCACCAGTTGCCAAAAGCTGCAGCCTCCTGAACCATTTAAGTAGTTTCTGTGAAGGAATGTTCAAGCTTAACACAAAATTTGACACAGATTTGCTGCTCTACTTGCTCAGTCATTTTTAATACAACGGTCACGCCTTACATATGCTCATTCAATGGTGTCTACCATCGGCACTGACTAGTACAGTGAAGTCATCATTGTTTATGAATGCACATTTCAGTCCATTCTCCTTGGCTTCCAGGTTATAATCCATGCTGTGCAAACTGTTCTTGTTATATTAACAATGGAAAGATTTTTTTCTAACCAGGCCTCATATATGTACCACATCTTCTTTATCCAATCATCTATCAAACGCTACAGGTTGTTTTCACATCTTGGCCACTGTGTTTTTGAAGGCTTCTCTTAGTAATCTGTTTTCTGGAGAGGGCTAATGACTGCCATTGAGTCAAGCTTTTGGGTGCTACTGAAGCAGGTAGGTTGGCCATCTATTCTGGCTTGAAAATTACCTATGTCAAGTCAACCTAAAATACCTATTATGTGGACCTTTTATATTGCTAAGAAGACTAAAACTAGGAAAAGACTATGGATTATCCACAAAAGTCCCAATTGGGTCTGATTGATAAATCAATCAATAAATAGATAAATAAATATCATAAAGAAACATTTGTTGTTGTATAGCATTTATTGAGTTAAAACTAGTTTAAAAGAAAGCAGTTCCCTAGAGGATCAATAAATTTCAGTTTTTCTGATAAGCCCTTCATAGTGGTCAATATATTTTACAGAATTTTGTTTTAAATTTCATTTTAGATTAAGTAAAAATTTTGCTATGTAAATAAAATAAATTAATTAATTTATAACTACATATAGGAATTTTATTTCTACATTTCTACAACTAAGTGAAAATTTTAACTATGATGAAATATGTATCACATATGTTTTTAAAAGTATCATTTAAAATTTTATTTATAAAGATACTTTCTCATTCCTCTAGTTTTCTTCTCACTATCATTTCTTTTTGTTTAAAAATCACTCTTGTTATCACAGACATAAACCCTGATATATATGAGTGTTGGGATTCTAAGAACAGGTACAGTGACCACAATACATGAAAAACATACAAGTTTTATCAACAGAAAGTTGGAACAATCATTTACTTCCTTCCATATTTATTACCATGACCCTTAACACTCACCTTTATCCAATTTAAAGCTTTGTTTTATCGGCTGGATGTTGCATAAGAATGAATACAAAGGGAAGAGGTACTGCATAAATTTTAGCTTTTATTATATCCTAAGTTCTTGTTATGCTAATTAGAAGACTGTACCATTATACCATTTAGAATCTAAAGTTAAAATTTGAAAGTGTATATATAAATATTATATATATAATATATATATGCACATATGTATGTTGTATGTACGCAAAATTGTATTTGTGTTTCTGAAAACAGTGTAAGATAATTATCAACCATATTAATTTTCAAACAATATCTTCATACCCTCGCTAGTGTGACTCAGTGGGTTGAGCAGCAGCCAGCAAACTGAAAGGTTACCATTTCTATTCCTGGTCAGGGCACATATCTGGGTTGTAGGTCAGGTCCTGGTCAGGGACGTGACAGAGGCAGCTGACTGATGTTTCTCTCACTCTCTGTCTTCTGTCCTTTCCCTCTCTCTAAGAAATAAAATTCAATCTTTAAAAAGAATAAAATTATATCATTCTGATGTGCTTCATTACTCAAATAAAGTGAGCATGTTACATGTAATAACAATAATAAAAGATGCATATATTTTTTGTAACTGAAGTTAGAACTTTTGCCCTCTGTAGGTCTAATTTCTCTGCTTTAAAAATAAAATCCTATTATTTGTGGCAATTTAAAGGAAGGAAAACAATGCCTGTGAAGGATTTTCAATGGATTCCTAATAACATGAACTTAGCTCAATCACTTCTGTTCATCTTAAACTGCATTTTTAAAGTTTTCCTAGAATGGGAGCATTTCCTAAGTGTGATGATAATAAAATAATACAAATCATAATTTATTTCCAAACAAAAACCTGATATGGCAGTTTTTAGCTTAGAATGAGTTACCTGATTTATAATTTCTAGTTTATGTGAATAAAATGAAAGATTCTAAAGGTACTATAAGTTTTTCCCATGTTCAAAAAATAAAGTTTACTCAAAGGTTATAAAAAGACTCTGGAAGTTTGATGGTAAAATTCATTTCTGAATTGTTTTACATTCACAACCTGTATGCATACAAGTTTATTCTGGTGCAATTGTCAAAGTTTCTATTTTGTGTGCATTAATATTTATTCTTCTGCAGTGAGTTATTTTTTATTTCTCTTCTTTCCTTTTCTTGTTCACAACATGCACACAGAGACACACTCTTACACACGTGCACAAAAATCTAATGTCGCAATAAATAGTTGTACCGCTTCATAAAAACAGATTATCAAAAGGAAGAAAGATAGGTCAAATTGTGGTCTTCTGAACTTGTTCAGGTCCTCCAGGTACTATTATTATGTGGTGACTGAAGATACATTTATTACACTCTTTGCAATGTCTAAAATTTTAATTTTCCGCTATGAAGCATCTAAGGTCTGTCTAGGATAGTCGGAAATGTCTTTCTAATTGCTTTTCCCATGCAAAAGAGATATAATATATTACCAACAACAGGGCTATTAATCATCCATCTAAGTGCAGCTTTTCTTCTGCATGCAATATTTATAGTATTTATATACTCCTGGCTAATGCTAACAATCAATGCCTACCTGATGAACCAACCTATGTAATTGTCAAATGCCTGAAACTTACCAAGAGATTAATTTTATTATTGGCTTCTGCTCCAGAATGTATTTATGATTCAAAAAAGAGTATGAAAGAGAAAAAAATCTTTTTGAAGTTTTATTAGAAAGGGGAAAATGGTTTAGCTGCATTTTTCTTGTGGATAGTAGAAGCATTTTTATTATTGTCTATATTTCCCACAAAATCTATGATAACAAAATAGGAAATATTATTTTTGCTACCACTGTGTTTGTTAAAGGTATCCCAATACACAGTTCCTATGATATTTGAATTAAGAACAACATTCAACTACTTGAATAATTTAACTGGGAACTTTCAGAATTTAAGAGGCATCTTCATCAACTTATAAATATTGCTGGTGCATTCTTTTGTTATTTATTATGTTATTTTTATTTGGAATACAATTTGCACTCTCAGAATGATGTTCATTAATCATCAGTTAACCTATTCTTACTTTTAATATTGTTATATTGTTAAACTTGAGCTTACACAGAGCTTTATAATCCAACAAAGGGTATTATGAATTTTTCTTTTACTTATTAAATATCAAACAAGATATGTAGTATTGTATGGTTATAATTTACATTTCTTTATTTTATAAATTACTTTTATATTATAGTTTAGCTCATATATGTATATAAACTGTTACAGCTTTAGTACTTATTTTACTGTTAATTTGCAATTATTTGGTTATTAAAGTTGTTTCTTGGCCTCAAACACTTATCTTTAAGATTCAATCCAAAAAAATTTTGAAATCTGTATTAATTCATTTAGCAATCTGTAAAATTTGTAAGTGAATGCCATGAATATCATGCTACACTGGATTTTATAAATTATAAAAAGAAGGCTCTAAGTTAATATCAGTAATCTCAAAATTTGTATTTTTTAAGAGGAAAAAGACACCATGGCAAATTCAGTACCATAATACAAGTGCTTTTAATCAGTCATTGAGAAAATGCAGGGGAAATTATTATTGGACAGAGAAAATGGGACATGAGGAAGAGTAATTAAGAATTGAATGGGCAAAGAAAAGAGCTCAGGTGGGTCAGACAATGTAAGTAAAGGCTCAAGCATGGAAATGCTTTGTCTGGCATGTGGGGTGAGTGTTTAATGCTGCAATAGATAAAATAGCTGGGGAGATATTTACAGAGGCAGTAAGGGAGAAGAATATACAGGTAGGATATTGAATTTCAGACTCAGGATTTGTATTTTATCTTGTAATAGAAATCCATTTTTAAATGATCCATAACTAGTGACAGATCAGAAGTAGAATATTATAAGCATTAGTCTAATTGCAATTACAGGTAAAAATAAAATAATTAAAATGAGTTGCACATCCAGGAAACAGGTTAGATTATTATCTAAAAAAATGCTGCAAAATTAGCCCTGTTTCACACTACAGGAGGGCAATCCTGTTGAAGGGCTGGCATTTCCTGAGGACTAGATTCTATTTTGTTTTTTGGTTTTGGCTGCATGCCTGTAATTTTAAAAAAGTGTTAGACTATGCCCTGGCTAGTGTGTCTCAGTTGGCTGGAATGTCATCCAAAAAACTGAAAGGCCATGAATTCAATTCCCAGTTAGGGAACATACCTAGGTTGAGGGTTCAGTCCCTGGTCAGGGAGTATACAAGAGAAAACTAAATAGATGTTTCTCTTTCGCATCAATGTTTCTCTTTCTCTCTTCCATTCTCTCTAAAATTAATAAGCATGTCCTCTGGTGAAAATTTAAAAAATCAAAATAAAAGGTATGGGTTGAGTTTTTATGTTTCTGTTCTGTCCCATTCATCTATGCATCTGTTTTTATGCCAGCACTACACTGTCTTAATTACTATGGACTTATAGTATAGTTTTATATTAGATAGCATGGTTCCTCCACCTTTGTTTTTCTTTCTCAGAATCACTGTTACCATGTGGGGACTTCTGTGGTTTCATATAAAGTTTGCTCTAGTTCTGTGGAATCTTGTTAGGAATTATGTTGAATCTATAGATTGCTTTGGGCAGTATGGCTATTTTAATAATGTTAATCTTTCCAATTCGTGTATTTCCACTTATTTATATCTTCTTCACTTTCTTTCTTCAGTGTCTTATAGTTTTCTGAGTATAGGTCTTTTACATCCTTGGATAAATTTACTCCTAAGTATTTTATTATTTTTTGAAGACTTTATTTGTCATTTTTCAGAGAGAGGGGAAAGGAGAGAGGCAGAGGGAGAGAAACATCAATGTATGGTTGCTTTTCACCTGCCTCCAGCTACAGACCTGGCTGGAGACCTGGCTTGCAACCTAGGTATGTTGCCCTGGCTGGGAATTGAACCAGCAACCTTTGGGTTCACAGGCTGGTGCCTTATAGTACTTTATTATTTTTGAAGCAATTGTAAAAAGTTGTTTTCTTAATCTCTTCTTCTGTTAGTTCATTATTGGCATATAAAAAGGTGCAGATTTCTGGATATTAATTTTGTATCCTGCTACTTTGCTGAATTGATTTATCAATTCTAGTAGTTTTTTGGTAGAATCTTTGGGGTTCTCTATGCACAGCGTCATGTCATCTGCAAATAATGACATCTTCCTTTCCATTTTGGATATATTTCATTTCCTCTTCTTGTCTGATTGCTTTGGCTAGGACTTCCAAAACTATGTTGAATAATAGGGGTGAAAGCTGATATCCCTATCTTATAGTCAATTTTAAAGATAATGCTTGTAATTATTGCCCATTGAATATGATGCTAGCAGTGGGTTTTTCACACATGGTCTTTGTTATATTTAAGTATATTCCCTCTAATTCCACTTTGTTGAGAGTTTTTATCATAGGTAGGTGCTGGATTTTGTCAAGTGCTTTTTCTGCATCTATTGATATGGTTATGCAGTTTTTATTCTTCATTTTGTTTATGTGGTGAATTACATTTATTGATTTCCAAGTATTCTGTCAACCTTGCATTCACATCCAACTTGACATTCGAATATGATCTTTTTGATGATGTATTGTTCTATTCAGTTTACTAACATTTTGTTAAGGATTTTAACAACTATGTAATTAGGGATATTGGCCTATAATTTTCTTATTTTGTAGTATCTTTATCTGATTTTGGAATTAAAATAATGCTGGCCTCATAAAGTGAGCTTGGACAACAGTGCAGTATTCTGGAGGTGGAGGAGTGTGGTATAAGAAGTTAAATGGTAATGCAAAAATATGCAATACAAATTTTGAAATAAACACATCAAAATTTAGAAAGATGTTTAACTTTTAGGAAGTAAATTAGACTGACCAGGGTTTAGGAAACTTGTCAATAACTTGAGAGGGTCTCTTATAGGTGTCTGGGCTCCCAAATCTCCAGAGCCTTTTACTGACATGTGTGATTTTTCTGTTTTTAGGACTTCATATCAGTCAGGATACTAGTGACATGTGTTGTCCTCAAAGTAGAATCAAAGCAAATAGGATGAGATCAAAACTGTGGCCATTTCTCTTAAGCACCTTAGTCACCCCATACTGTTCTCTTTCCTTCTTATTTGCTCTCCTCATCTCAGCACCCACACCCTCCCTCTCTACTCATTCCTCTTCCTACCATTAATCCTTTGGTTTTTCTTCTCCCTTTTTCAGTCCTTTGCTGTTTTATGGTAAAAGGCACAACAGATGTATAATATCAGTAAAAAAACAAAAACAAACAAACAAAAAAAACAGTGAGTCTCTTACATAGACACCCAGGAGCACTTATTCTGGGAAAACTGATTCCTGAATGATAATGGACTCCATTAAAACAATCAGGGAGAAAAAGTGATCATTACAAAAGCTAAAGAATGGCTTTTCCTTAATAAAAAAAAAAAATCCTCTTGCTTTTTCTCTTGCTGGCTCTTCATGTGTATGCTATCCCTATCACAGTTTAAAAACACAGTATATAAGCCTAGACACCAGTGAAGTCCTGGATTATCATCAGATGGAGTGACGCTGCCAGTAGAGTTTCGTGGGCATGACCTTGGTAAGCAGAAAAAGCGTTAAGAACAGTTTTTGTGGCAAAGACACTCAGGGTGTTTTCACATCACCACTCACCTGCAGTAAGTACTTGGGGCTGCAGAAGAGCAAGCACAGAGGCCATACCCTACCTCCTACACAAGAGAAGGTGACTACATATGCTCACTGAGTATGTTATAATCTCTCATCTTTTCTTTTAACATACACATAACCCCCAATTTTATTCATTCTCTACATGATAACCAGCAATAATAAATTTTATTTATATTTTTTCTATGTATTAATTTGAGAGGGGGGAAGAGAGGGAGAGAGAAAGAGGGAAGTAAGGAGGGAGGGGCAGAGAGAGAGAGAGAGAGAGAGACAGAGAGAGATTTGTTGGTTCCACTTATTTATGCATTCATTGATCAACTGTTGCATGTGCCCTGACTGGGAATCCAATCTGTAACCTTGGCATATTTGGACAATGATCTAAACAACTGAGGTACCCAGCTATGCAGGAATAGTAAATTTTAAATACTGATAATAAAATATACATCACTGCAAGCTATGTATGCTTAATATGCATGTATATTTATATATTTTTTTCTCAGGGAGGACACACCAATGGCTGTTTTGGGTGTGTTCCTGAGATACTTTGTTTTCTCAATTCATCTGTTGACCCTGTGACATGAGCCATTATTTACATATACTATAAAAACTAGACTCAGTTTAAGCTGTTAGGAGGGAAAATTTGCTCTCATGCCAAATAGTAACTCCAAAAATTCATCTTTCCTTGTGGTTCAGAATGTTTGCCACAATTCTTTTTTATTTAAAGATTTTATTTATTATTTTTAGAGAGAAGGGAAAGGAGAGAGGGAGAGAGACATCAATGTATGGTTGCCTTTCACCTGCCTCCAGCTACGGACTTGGCTGGAGACCTGGCTTGCAACCTGGTTATATGCCCTGAGTGGGGAATTGAACCAGTGACCTTTGGATTTGCAGGCCAGCACCTTATTGCTATAATTCTTTAAAGTGGTGTATACTCTTGCAAGAGGTTCTATATACCAGCTGAGGGAAATCTTTGGAACTTTTCAGTATGAAAGTCTCCTCCAGTATTTATACATCTGTTCCATATTGTTGCCAGGTATGTGTCCTTTCTGATTGATTATGGAAGTTAACAAACCTAGCACATCTTAGATTTACAATATTTTAGCAGCAGAGTTTAGCACAATTTTGCTGATATTTCTTCAAAAATGTTTACAATTTCTATTTTTGTAGTCTATTTGAACATTAATATCAGACTTCAATTCTTTAATTAAAATGTAAGGGCATTATCACAGAAAGCTCTTGTTGCTCAAATGAAATATAAAACATGTGGAGGGGACAAGAATGTCCCAACTCTCAGAGCCAATTAGTCCTATTAGTTGCAGTTCTCCTTTAAGAGGGAGAGGATAATCTAAATGAATGGCCATATGCACTCTTTTATTAAGCTTATGCTTTGCATTTTAACATAGTTGGCATTTATGAAAAGAACATTTCAATTGGAAAGTCTTTAATATGGCCAAAACAGACAATTTATCATCTTGTTCTTCTCCTTCCTAACTTTTTATATTAGGAAAAAATTAAAGATGATTGTCATCTAAGCACTGAATAATGTTTTTAAAGTATAAATTTCTATGCTTTATTTTCCTGAGCTGCATGTCTAACAGAACACTGTCATTAGCATGAACGAATCATTTCTTCAGATATGATATTTGAACCATTTCTTCAAATATCAATGCATGATTGCCTGTCACCTGCCTCTAGCCATGGACCCGGCTGGAGACCCAGCCACAATCTGGCCACAACCCAACTGGGGAATCAAACCAACAACCCCTGGGCTTGCAGGCCAGCGCCCCAACCACTGTGCCACCAGCCAGGACAGAGCTATGAAATGTAGCTCTCAGAAAGGAAACAGCAATTTTAATTAATTGTACAGATTGCAAGGTAGTTGTGGTGCCACTGATAAAGTGATTTCTAAGTTAACTTTTAAGTCATAATATAATATCAAAAATTAATGTGCATAATAAATCCCTTAATCAAGCAGTGTCCTTGTCCTTCTAGGAACAATGGCCTGATATTTAATTCTATTTGGTCAACATAGCTCCCCTATGCTGGAAGGAAAAAACAAGTAATAAATTATGTTTATATACATATTTAAATAATGGTCTTGATTAACATATTAACCCACATATATGCTGTCTTCAAGAGACCCACCTCAGAACAAAAGATCGACACAGATTGAGAGTGAAGGGATGGAAAACTATGTATCAAGCAAATGGACATGAAAAAAAAGCTGGAGTAGCAATACTGATTTCAGATAAAATAGATTTTACAATGAAGGACATAAAAAGGGACAAAGATGGACATTTCATAATACTTAA
>PVIW01009095.1:11145-54804 GCA_004026585.1 Noctilio leporinus | reverse complement strand
TTGGTGGGAATGCAGGCTGGTGCAGCCACTGTGGAAAACAGTATGGGGTTTCCTTAAAAAACTAAAAATGGAACTGCCTTTTGATCCAGCAATTCCACTACTTGGACTATACCCAAAGAATCCTGAAACACCAATTCATAAGAACCTATGTACACCTATGTTCATAGCAGCACTATTTACAATAGCCAAGTGCTAGAAATAGCCTAAGTGCCCATCAGTGGATGATTGGATCAAAAGACGGTACATTTACACAATGGAATACTGCACAGCAGAAAGAAAGAAGGAACTCCTACCCTTTGCAAGAACATGGATGGAACTGGAGAGTATTATGCTTAGTGAAATAAGCCCGTCAGTGAAGGACAAATACCATATGATCTCACTCATTACAGGACAATAATGAACAAAACTAACAACAAGCAAAACAGAACCAAATATATGAATACAGTGAACAGACCTTCAGTGGTCAGGGGGAAGGGGGTTGGGGGAGGTGGGGAGGAAGAGGCAAGGAAGGGGAGCAGTTTAGACAAGAATCTAGTATAAAGGAGCCCTGGACATGGACAACAGGTGGGATTGACTTTGGGGGGAATGGGTGGGTGGGGAGGGTGACAGAGGGGAGCAAAAAGGGGATGATGTAATACAACAACAATAAAATTAAAAAAGAAAAAAAAATGCCTATGTCATGCCTATGTCAACCTTCAACAAAAGCATATGGGTATGCTCAGACACTCATGTACACCAAAACTAACATTGAGGTACTCAATCCTTAAATATTTTTCAATTGGATGTGTTATTCATTTTTTTTTTAAGCAAAAATATTGCTGCATGGGATGTAATATTACTGTTTCTTTAATTCATTTCCCCTTAATTACTAGTGAAGCTGAGAGATTTTTCATTTGGTTATAAATCATTTGTATTTCTTCTGTTTATTACACTGTCTCTTTTGTCAATCTTTCCACTGTGTTGTTTCTTTGTCTTATTGCTTTATAAGAGCCCTTTGTATTTTGTCCATTTTATCAAATACTTCTGTCCAGATTTTAATTTATCTCTTAACTGTAAGTAATATTTGCCATAAAAAAGCTTTGTTAGTTTTGTGGCCTTGAGGATTTTAAACATTGATTGCTAAAGAAATAAAACAACAAAACAAACTATGACAAAGTGTTACATAATTAGTCCCTCATGCTGGGCAAATGCCCTTCAAATCCCTGCTTCAGCACTTTCTAGCTGTCTGGTTATGGGCAGATTTTATTTCACTGAACTTTAGTCTTCTAGTCTGTAAAATGATAATAAAACTGACCTTGCCCTGACTGATGTGGCTCAGTGGGTTGGATGGCATCCTGCAAACCAAAAGGTTGCCAGTTCGATTCCAGACCTGGGTACATGCCTGAGTTTTGGGCCAGATTCCAGTAAGGGAGCATACCAGAGGCAACCAATGGAAGGGTATTTTGATGGATGGATGTTTCTCTCCATCCCTCCCTTCCTCTCTCTCTCAAAATAAATGAATAAAATCTTAAAACAAAGCAAAACTGACTGGAGAGGATGAGGCAGAGAACAGTTGGGGGGAGAATGGGGTAAATGTAGTACAACAATAAAATAAAACTAACAAACAAAAAATACTGGCCTTATAGGAATTTAGGGAAGTGTGTAGCTTTGCCCTTGGCTGAAAGCGGTTTCTTCAAACAGTTGGGTTAAACGTTCTATTTACTAGTATCTTCTAACGAAACCGTGGGGGTGGGGTGGGGTTGAAGAATAGTGGACACAGCAATTAAGAAAACTACTTAAACCCTGGCTGGTGTGGCTCAGTGGATTGGGCGCTGGCCTACAAACCAAAGGGTTGCCGGTTCCATTCTCAGTCAGGGCACATGCCTAAGTTGAGGGTCAGGTTCCCAGTTGGAGGCCCTCGAGAGGCAACCACACATTGATGATGCTCTCCTTTTCTCCCCCTTCCCCTCTCTCTAAAAATAACTAAAAATAAATAAAATCATTAAAAACATCTATACTTAACGCGCCCAGTAAGGCGCATTGGATCGTTTTAACAACTCGTAGTTCTCGCAAACGGTCTGGAGAACGCAGTTATTTCAATTTTACCATTAACAACTGAGTTCAAGGAATCTAATTTCCTGCGTCTCGACGCTTAAGCGCCTCAGCAACAGCGGTCTGCACATCTCCGCCAGGAAGTCCTCGGGGAACATCTATTCCCGGGTACCGCCTCCTGCAATGATGGGTTGGTTAGACCAGCGGTTGGCCGCCCGAGTAAAGAGCGATGCGGAACCAAGTGGCAGGCCTTCGGTGTCCCTAGCTGTATCAATTAAAGGCCAGCCTCTTTCAGCTCCGATTCCTCGCGGTGCCTTTTGGGAGTTGTAGTCAGATGCACTTCAGCCTGCTTGGCGAGTGGGCAAGGAAAAAACTCCAAATCCCAGATGCCCCGCAGCAGGCGAGTGCATCACCTATTCTTATCCTTCCTACTTTTTCACTCGTTTTTTGTTTTTTTTCTCCCCTTCTCTACTGAATCCTACACTCGGGACTCCTCTTTTTGAAATTCTTCGCCGCTCTCTCCATCTTTTTCCTCTAATTTTTTTTTTTTTTAACATCTTCTCCTCTGTTCCCGGGAGCCAATACGAGATATTGGCTCCGATTAAGCAACGGCTTGGAACTCGGGGTGCACGAGGGGGATTGACCCAGAGTGGTAAGGGGGCAGAGGGCAGGGGGGCGGAGTATGTAGGAGCTGTGAGTGAAAGGGGGGAATGGGAGGAACGTAGAGGAGAAGTTAGGTGCTTGGACTGTATGGATCAGGGTGAATGAGGTGAAGTAGTAGTAGTCTTTGGAGGAGGGAGAGGAAAAAGGTAGAATTAGATTTGGGAGACATGGAGCGGAGAGGTAGTTTACTGCGGTGCCCAGCAAGAGGAGTGGGGTCAAGAAATAGATGGGAAAGTCTGACAAATGTGGAGCTTGTGGGCTGCTCTGACCAGGAGAGGTGGAAGGTAAGAGAGGACTGGGCGCAAGCAAGTCTTTTTGTCACTGCTTAGTAAAGATGAGACAAACCATCAAAATATAAAATAAATCTGCAAGTATTGGAAAATGAACAATTCTGTTACTTAGAAATTGGGAGAATACTGGAGCTGAGTCCAGAAGTGGGGTGATAAGGCAGGAAAGGAGGAAGTCAGTGAAGTTTGGTAGTAACAAGAGGTGAATGAAATGGAAAGGGAAACCATAGAAAAAATGGGCCCACATGGTGGGAGCTAGTGGATCTGGGCCCAGAATGAGAAAGGTGAGGGGTGACACTGGTGTGCATTGTGGGGGTGTGTTTCTAACACTTGCATCTCTCAGGCGATGGAGAGTATCCCGTTGAGGGGTGGACTGAACCGAGCTCACCTACAATGCAGGAATCTGCAGGAGTTCCTTGGGGGCCTAAACCCTGGGGTATTGGACCGATTGTATGGGCACCCTGCCACCTGTCTAGCTGTCTTCAGGTGAGCATGCCTTTCATTGTAGGGGCCATGATGGGGCACTGTAAATGGGGCTTGCAGACTGGGATAAGTTATCATGAGTAGAAGCAACACTGGTAAAGGGGTGTGTGTGTGTGTGTTGGGGGTGTGTGGCATGGTATGTTTGAGAGGCTGGGATGCAGGTTGAGGGCAGAAATGCAGATCTAAGGCAGTTGCTGATAGTAACATTTTACCTCTGGCCCCTGCAGGGAACTCCCATCTTTGGCTAAGAACTGGGTGATGCGGATGCTCTTTCTGGAGCAGCCTTTGCCACAAGCTGCTGTGGCCCTGTGGGTGAAGAAGGAATTCAATAAGTGAGTCAGCTGTATTCTCAGCTAGATACAAATATCTCAAAAGCTAGATTTACCAAAGTGCTATTCTTGAAACATTTTCAGGAAATATTAATGGATACATCACAAAACTTGTAATTAAATAAGCCTGGGAAACTCTGCATGCTATTTTTTCCCTCTTGGAGATTGGTGATGTCTATAACAAGGCTCTGGTAAGCGTGACAGCAAAGAAATTCGCCTTAAGAAGACACCGATTTCACTCTGTGCAACAGTGATCCAAGGACCACCAGTTCAGAAAAGACAGAAGTGGAGGCCTTTATGGGCCTCCTTCTTTTTGGTCTCCAGACATCTTCTCACTTCTCTGCTTCTGTTTCAGAGCTCAGGAGGAAAGTACAGGGCTACTGAGTGGCCTTCGTATCTGGCACACCCAGCTGCTCCCTGGTGGTCTCCAGGGCCTCATCCTCAACCCCATCTTCCGCCAGAACCTCCGCATTGCCCTTCTGGGTGGGTATGTCACATTCATCTCTTCTTCAGCTGGGCTAGGGGAACTAAACTTCTGGATGGGGAGCTCTGAGGGACTTGTCTGGAACCTTGTGGGCTCCATGTTTGGGAGCTCCTTTAGGAATAAGTTGGGTCAGATAGAGCTGCACAGTATAGGAAAGACCTCCCCCTCATGACCCATGGGGATGAGGGTGGAAAGAGGCAGAGGGAAGGCAGGGTGCCTTACTCTCGGTCCATCCTGGCATAGGGGCAAGGCCTGGTCTGATGACACAAGTCAGCTGGGACCAGACAAGCATGCTCGGGATGTCCCCTCACTTGATAAGTATGCCGAGGAGCGATGGGAGGTGAGGACTTGGGACTCTGTGTGTATCTTATGCTCCCACTTCCTGTGGACCCTAGGAGCATCTCTCTTTTTCTCTTACATTCCTCAGGTGGTGCTGCACTTTATGGTGGGCTCCCCAGGTGCAGCTGTCAGCCAAGACTTGGCTCAGCTCCTCAGCCAGGCTGGGCTCATGAAGAGGTGAGAAAGCCCTACTTTGATGTATCTTTGGGTCCTTGCTAAACTGAGGGTTCGAGTGGGTCAGGAGTGCAGAGGGTTGACTAAAAACGGAGAGTCGAGTGGAGTATGGCCAGAGGTAAAGCAGAAGACATGAGAAGACCAGTGTGGATGGTGGCCTTTCTCTACACACCTCTCCCATTGTCCCTCTCTCTGTCCCCAGTGCTGAGCCTGGAGAACCACCCTGCATCACCTCTGCTGGCTTCCAGTTCCTGTTGTTGGACACCCCTGCCCAGCTATGGTACTTTATGCTGCAGTACTTGCAGACTGCTCAGGTGAGGGGGTCCCACACTTGACTCTTCTCAAGGCCTACTTGGAGATTGCTACCCACAGACTCTGCTTCCTGATGTTCTCTCCTCTCATTTTCTTTTTCCTGCCCTTCCTTTTGTCTCTGCCCATCCCTCCTTAGAGTCGAGGCATGGACCTAGTGGAGATCCTCTCCTTCCTCTTCCAGCTCAGCTTTTCTACTCTAGGCAAGGTAAGCAGGAGCTGGAGCTGGGGGCTTGGGTGGGTGAACTGAAGGGATTGAGATGTGGAAAGGAAGTGAGGCTATGGGGCAACAGGGAAAGATGGGAATGAACAGAGTATGGCCACAAATGGGAAAAGAGGGAGTTAGGTGGACTGGGTTGGAAGCAGTAGAACAGGATATGTTTTGGACTCCAGTTGACCACCTCTGTTCCCCAGGATTACTCTGTGGAAGGTATGAGTGATTCTCTGTTGAACTTCCTGCAACATCTGCGTGAGTTTGGGCTTGTTTTCCAGAGGAAGGTATGAACACCCAAATACATGGCTTTTAGGGAAGAAGCAGGGTGGAATGCTGCCTGGGCCTTTAGAAAGGAGTGGAGTTTAGGGCTGCAGCAGGAAGCAGTTGCCAGTACTGAAAACTCGGGTCCCTTGGAGAGAGACCCAAGTTGGGAATTGGGGCCTGTGCACTGGGAGGGATCTGGTGTTGCAGGAAGGAAGATGTAGGGCAGTGACATCTGAGAGAGGGTCCTTCACCTTTCCTTTCTCTCCTTTCCAGAGGAAATCTCGGCGTTACTACCCGACACGCCTGGCCATCAATCTCTCATCAGGTGTTTCTGGGGCTGGAGGCACTGCACATCAGCCAGGTTTCATTGTCGTGGAAACCAATTACCGACTGTATGCCTACACAGGTGAGGCAACAGAGGGCCTTTGGAAGAGCAGGTTGGGGATAGGAGTGGGTAGGGGGAAGGAAACAGGAAGGAATGCTAGTATTTCTTTGGTTTACCTGATAGTTTTTTTTTTTAAAGGTTCCATTTATTATTTTCACAGAGAAGGGCAGGTAAGGAGGAAGAAAGGAAGGGAAACATCAATATATGGTAGCCTTTTATCTGCCTCCAGCTACGGACCTGGCTTGCAACCTGGTTATGTGCCCTGGCTGGGGAATCAAACCAGCAGCCTTTGGGTTTGCAGGCTGGTGCCTATCCACTAAACCACCAGCCAGGGCATACCTGGTAGTTTATATAAAGTTTTCTGACATTTCCCATTTGAGAGCAGTGCTTGAGAGAGTCTGGGTGTAGGGGAGCTTCCTCATCCTCTCTTCCTGTCTCTGGGTCAGAGTCGGAGCTGCAGATTGCCCTTATTGCCCTCTTCTCTGAGATGCTCTATCGCTTCCCCAACATGGTGGTGGCCCAGGTCACCCGGGAGAGTGTCCAGCAGGCCATTGCCAGTGGCATTACAGCCCAGCAGGTAATCCCTCTTGGTAGGGGGGAGACAGGTTGTACTTGGGCTGTGGGGTACAGGGTAGTCACCAGGTCTGTTACAGTAGGTGGTGGTGAGTTGTCTGTTGGAACATAGGTCAGGCACATGAGAAGTCAAGATTGTAGGTGTGGGAATACGTAGACATTGGAGAGAAAAACCTAACGGACTGGGGATAGCCCTGAATTTGTGTCCTGGAACCACCACTTCCTAGCTGTATGATCAGGCTGGTTGCTTTGTTTTTGAGCCCGTTTCTTCATCTAGAAGATAGAAATGAGTTTTCACCTCACCTGGCTTTGGGGAGGCTTCAGTGAGAGAATAGTGGTAAAAACCTAAGCTAAGAGCCTGCTGCACAGCCAGTGCTATTTGAAAGGAAAACAAAACGAGGCTATGCAAAGGGCAGATGTGCCGGAGAAGAAATAGCGTACAGGACAGTGGAAAAAGCAATTTGGGAGAACAGCTGAACAGGGCATGGGCTGATGACAGGCATGTGGCTATGAATTTTTTAAAACAGTAAGTTGATGTTCCATTGACATTAGGTGATGGCCTAAGTAGCTTTCCTGCCACCTTATTTGAGGCCTTGGTCCCATTCTTCTTTTTTCTAGATCATCCATTTCCTCAGGACAAGGGCCCACCCAGTGATGCTTAAACAGGTACAGATAGATGCCCAGCTGCTGGAGGCTGACAGCCCCTGGCACCTGGTGATCAAGTGATGGAAACTGGGAACAGTGGAGGAATGGGTTATCTGGGGCAGTATTCCTGAATCTTGCAGCCATCCTTTGCTCCTGCAGACACCTGTGCTGCCTCCCACCATCACGGACCAGATTCGGCTGTGGGAGCTTGAAAGGGACAGACTCCGGTTTACGGAGGGTGAGGAGCTTCTAGTTGTTGCGTTTTGGTCATTGGCCAGAGGAAGAACAATTCAGCCTTGATGAGCTGAAAAACTATTGATGTTTTGTCTTGCTTAAGGACACTATCTTGGGGTGAGTTGTCCCAAATTAGTGCAAATTAGAAGAGAAAATTTGGGAGGGATAATCCACAGGAACCTCTCTGGTTTTAGTGAGCACTACTCGGTTATCTTATTACATCACCTCCCTGAATATGGTTGGATAAGCCTGGAAAGGATTAGGTTTAAATTGTGATGGGTGTTCTCTACTCCTCTCCCCTACTGCCCATCTTCGGGCCCCAGGCGTCCTGTATAACCAGTTCCTGTCACAAGTGGACTTTGAGCTGCTGCTGACCCATGCCCGGGAGCTGGGCGTGCTGGTGTTCGAGAACTCAGCCAAGCGGCTCATGGTGGTGACACCAGCTGGTCATGGCGACGTCAAGCGCTTCTGGAAGCGGCAGAAACACAGCTCCTGAGCGTGCGCTCCCGGGCTGGAGCCGGGCGCCACCCTGTAACTCGGGGGATGGGGGTTTATTTACATGTGGGGACTGTTAATAAAGTTTTGAAAAATGAGCCACGCGGCCTCCGGCAACTCCCTCCCCGGTTCCGCTCCGGGCGTCCGCGGTCATTGGGCGGTGAGCAGTGGGGGTGGGGCCAGGCAGCCACTAGCGCGCATGCGTCCGCGGAGCTCTCCCCGGCGCGGCGCACGGAGCTGTTAGCGGGTCAGGTTCCTGGTTGGGTAGTCGGTGGCCAGTCCCTGCAGTTGCCCTCCTGCCGTGCACCTTGGGATTGCTGCGGGCTCGCCCGGTGAGCGCGCCGGGCCGCCTCGGGTGGGTGGGATTCGCAGGGCTGGAGGTTATGAGGATGGCGTCAGGGCAGGCCGAGGACCCGATGACTGGACGAACTCTGCCGGCTCTCGGGCACGCAGTTGTCTGTCATCTCCCCGAATCCTTCACCTTTCCGAGTGTCAGCGGACACCCCCACGTCTCACATGTATCAGGTCTCTTCTGGGGAATGGTAAACTGACCCTCCCCAGAAGAGACCTGATTCTCGTGGCTCCAGGATCCTGTAATTATCGACATTACGTTCTTTAGGCCTCCTGGAATTGTTGTGTGGGAAGCGATAGAATAACAGTGCTAGTAGGAGGCGGGAAATAAGGAATAGGATGTGTTTTCAAGGGTCTGACCCTCCCGCACTCTATTTCCGCATGTTCTTTGTCAGGAACAGATCAAGGCCCCTATGCAAGCGCTCCTGATGCCTCATTTGCCTCTGGCCTCTTTTCTACAATGGCGGCTGAGGCCCTCACGAGGCCTCTCCAGGTCTCATCCCCTTTCTACCCAGCCAGAGTCCTATGGATCCCTCATCTCCCGGAGGAACCGTGAAGCCAAACAGAAGCGCCTGCGAGAGAAGCAGGCAGCGCTGGAGGCTGGGTTAGCCCGGAAGAGCAAGGTTGGGGTCACACAGCTTGTCCTTGGGTCTCTAAGACTTGGGAGGGGGCTGGAGGAAAGACTGCTGATTCTGTGCGCTTGGTATTTACTGGGAACTGCAACCTCCCTTTCTTGTCCCTCTTCCCTCCCAGTTACCTGTGGAATCCAGTAAGGCCTGGACTCCTAAAGAAATTGTGTTGTATGAAATCCCCACGGAACTTGGTGAAAAGAAAGGTAAATAGGAAACTTGAAGGCCTTCTTTCACATTCTCGTTTTCCATTTGGCTTGCTGAAGTGCAGCCTGGGAATGAAGGTTAGGAGTTAGTGGAGCTCTCCTCTGCCTCCACAGATGTCTCCCAGCCCCTGCCTCCTGCATACAGCCCCCGATACGTTGAAGCGGCCTGGTACCCTTGGTGGGTTCGTGAGGGCTTCTTCAAGCCGGAATACCAGGTTTGTACTTGGTAGGCAGGGGTACTAAACAGTCCCCAGGATAAGTGGCCCATAAGGTTGATGGGCACAAGGGAGCCTCAGAGTCTGGAGCTTGTAGCCAGCCACGTTGGAGAGCTTGCCTCCTGCCCTTGGTGTCTCCAAAGCATTCTCTTACAGGTTTTCCCTTTCCCTGTTACTTGCAGGACCACTTTCCTCCCCTTCTTCATGCCTTGGAGATAGAGGGAATTACTCACCCAGTTAACATCCAGTCCTCTCTTGCCCTTTGACTTTTCCCCCTGCTTCTAGATCAGGCTGCCCCAGGCCACAGGGGAAACCTTTTCCATGTGTATCCCACCTCCCAACGTCACCGGCTCCCTACACATTGGGCATGCGTTGACAGTGGCCATCCAGGATGCTCTTGTGCGCTGGTGAGGGGAAAGGGAATGCTTGAGCTCTTGGAGGGGAAGGGAAAGGGGCAAGGAGTGTGGACAAGCATGTAAGGTCAGGGCTTCATGTGCCAGTGTTTCTTTTGCAGGCACCGGATGCGTGGGGATCAGGTGTTGTGGGTCCCTGGCTCAGATCATGCAGGAATTGCTACCCAAGTATGTCTTTTGCTGTTGTTTCCCTTTCTTTGGTGAAAGATTTCTCCCCTCAGAAGTGACCTGATTCACTGTTAGTTTGCCCCCTAATCTTTCAGGCTGTGGTGGAGAAGCAGTTATGGAAGGAGAGAGGGGTGAGAAGACATGAGTTGAGCAGGGAAGACTTTCTTCAGGAGGTGTGGAAGTGGAAGGAGAAGTGAGTATGGCAAGCACAAGGAGGTCAAGATCCTGAATTTGTGGCCTTGCTTTCTGGCCCCTCTCCCCACTGTGGTCACTTTTCCCATTTTCCCTCAGTTTCTTCACTTTCAGAGACTTGAGCTCTAGAGGCTGTTAGTGTTTGGTGGGGTCTCCAAGCTGTGCCTTGTGTCTCTGTGTGTCTGTGTGTGATACAGTAAGATCTGTATGTTGGAGCATGTATGTGCATATGTATTTGTACACTTACACTACTCCCCTCCCCCAATTGCTTCATTTTCCCTTGCCTAGGTTTCATCATCTCTCCTACTCACCCATTCCTGCCTTCCATCTGCTTGGTATTAACCTCATTTTTCCAGGTCTGTTATCACATGCCATCTTCTTATAAAGCTTCTTTAGGTTTCCCACAAATTGGCCGCACCTTCCTCTGTTACTGTAGCACTTTATACTTTAAAAAATTTTATAGAAGACTCTACACTGGGTTGTGTCTGTCTCCATTAGCTTCTAGAGGTTAGGTCAATGCCATTACTCACCCAGCCTCCAATATTGCTGGGGTGTCACTGGGCCTGGTGCATTATTGGTGCTCAGGACATGTTTGCTGACAAATCTCTCTGGGCACAGGAAAGGTGGAGAGATCTGTGAGCAGCTCCGAACTCTGGGGGCCTCCCTGGACTGGGACCGAGAATGTTTTACTATGGACACTGTGAGTGTGCTCAGCCTGGTCCTTATGGGTGTTGGGGAGGTGTTTAGAGATCTGCAGTGAGGTGGGTTGTGGTGTGTGCTGGGGATAGCAGGGTGGGCATGGTGATCCCTGAATGGGGTGACAGGCTGAGAAGGGGCTGTTGGATGTGGACACTCAGGTCATTCTAGGGCTCCTCAGTGGCTGTGACTGAAGCTTTTGTGCAACTTCACAAGGCAGGTTTGTTGTACCGCAGCCGGCAGCTTGTCAACTGGTCATGTGCTTTAAGATCAGCCATCTCTGACATTGAGGTAAGGTGGAGAAAGGAAAGCAGGTTTGTGAGAGTGCCAAGGTGGGTGAGAGCCCATAGTCTGGATCCAGAGTGTCTGGACTCACATCAGGTCCTGCCACCTACCTGCTCTGTGACTTCTGGCTTCTGTGAGCCTTAGTTTTCCTAATCTATAAATTAGGGCTGATGGAAATGCTTGTATCTTGGGGGTGTTGCGAGAATAAAGTAAGAACTCACAGAAGGTGCTCAGCAGAGTATTTGTGTGTGGTTTAAGTATTTAGAGAATATTTACTATAACTACTGCACGAGAACTAGGGCAGAGGGAGGTAGCTCCCCACTCCTCAATGGCTTTTCGCTAGATGGGCTGTATGTGAGGCTGGGTGGAAAAGTTGAGGTGGGAAGACTGAGTGTGAGTTACAGAAGGGCTGCTCTCAGACCCTGCTTCTTCCATTCCTGTAGGTGGAGAGCTTGTCTTTGCCTGGCCGCACGGAGCTTCGACTGCCAGGCTGCCCCACACCTGTGACTTTCGGCCTCCTTGTTTTTATGGCCTTCCCTGTGGATGGAAAGCCTGGTGAGGGCAGTGCTTGAAAGGGTTGCCCACTGATCTCTGCTTCCCCTGTTTTTTCAAGCCCGTATTGGGCTGATGGGAGGAAACCACCAGGCTTTTTCACACATGGCCTGGTAGGAGGGGCAAAGGGACCTTGGTAGTGTTTGTGTTTTTGTGGGCACTTATCCTAGCTATTTTGGGTCATGTAACTCAGAGTTAGTGTAACTCTGCAGGAGGCTGCTACCTCCCAAAGAGGCAGAAGATTAGTTCTGAAATGTGGTTTGAATAGTAAGTGTTCTGAAGAGTTCAGAGAATGGGAAGATAGATGAGCTGAAATGTCAGAGGCTGTTTCTTGTGGGAGGACCTGGTGCCAGACCCAAAGAACGCACAGCATTTGTGATTGGGACACTGAGTATTTCAGTTGTCCCTTGGGTACCATAAAAGATTCTGGTTGCTCCCCTGGCTGGTGGCTCAGTGGATAGGTGCCAGCCTGCAAACCCAAAGGTTATTGGTTCAATTCCCAGCCAGGACACAGAACCAGGTTTCAAGCCAGGTCTCCAGCCGGGTCCGTAGCTGGAGGCATGTGAAAGGCAATCATCCAGTGATGTTTCTCTCCCTCTGTGCCTCCCTTCCTTCCCCCCTCTCTAAAAATAATAAAGTCTTAAAACAAAAAATTTAAGAAATATATATTCTGGTTGCCTTTATTACTCGTTTCTTCCACACAAGCCGTCAAGGAACTCCTTAGCCCCCAACACTGGTCCTGATTTTCCCTGGCTACTTCTGGGGGCCAGCCCAGCCTTGACTGCTCCTGGCTCTGCCCCTGCCCCTCCCCCTCCCTTTTTCAGTTCTGGCTTTAGTTGTGTCCGAGGTGAAAGCTGAGAATGAGTGCTAGTTAGGTGTGTTTGAATTTTGTCCTCAGATGCAGAGGTCGTGGTAGGGACTACGAGACCAGAGACGTTGCCTGGAGATGTGGCAGTGGCTGTTCATCCTAGTGATGCTCGATATACAGTAATGCCCAGTGCTTCCTGCCCCTGGCATTCCCTCCCACAGCTTTCTCTTCCCTTCCTGTCTGGGTGGTGGCTCCTCCACTCCTTTTCCCACGTCTTCTTAGCTCAGTTCTCCAGTGGCTCTGAGTTTGCTTCCATCTCTTCTTGGTGTTGCACTTTTCTTCTAGCTTGGGGGTTGACCAGGTATGACCCAAGAGTACATACACCTTGCCTGTGTTGTGTTCACCACACTCACTTGCTTTGCTCATCTTTGCTGGGCTATCACCTCTGCCACAGTGGCAGGCAGAGTAATTGTGCAGAGGCTGCATTTGCCCCTTGGCCCACAAAGGCTAAAGTGTTCACATTCCATCCCCTGAAGAATGTGCTGGCTGACTACCACTCTCACCCTTTATGTTGGTTCTCATCCTCTTACTTTCAGGGCTCTTCTGCCCTGCCAAGACTTTTCTGCTCACACAAGCTTATACCTGACCCCTCTCCCTTCAGCATCTACATGGGCGACACCTTAGACACCCACTGACAGGGCAGCTTCTCCCCCTCATCACAGACTCTGCTGTCCAGCCACATATGGGCACAGGTGAGTGGAGATCAAGGGAAGGAGAGAAAGCCAGGATGCTCGAGTGTGGGGACCAGGAGGAGGAAGAAAGGAGGGAGGGAAACCTCATATGGAGTAGTCTGAGTGGGTTGGGAGAGAGAATGGGAGGCACAGAGAAGAGGGGAGGGACCGGGGTGTAGGCAATGATGATACCTCTGGAAAAGCAAAAACCAAGGTCAGGATTCAGTGCTCACAGCATCACTCCTCCTCCAGGGGCAGTGAAGGTGACTCCAGCTCACAGCCCTGCTGATGCTGAGCTGGGGGCCCGACATGGCTTGAGTCCCCTGAGTGTCATTGCAGAGGATGGGACCATGACCTCTGTCTGTGGGGACTGGCTGCAGGTGGTATCAGCCTCAGTGTTACCCCATCCTTTAAGGGCACCTTTTGCCCCACCTCCTCTCTCCCACTTATTTCTCTAGATCCCTTTAACCTTTATCATTGCTACTTTCCCAGGGTCTTCATCGATTTGTAGCCCGGGAAAAGATTGTGTCTGCACTGAGGGAGAGGGGCCTGCTTCGGGACCTCCAGAGCCATCCCATGGTGCTGCCCATTTGCAGGTGACCCATTTTTCACTTCTCACCTCAGACGCCGCTAGGAAGGACATGACATGGGCTCTGCACCCTCATGCTAGAATATGGGCTCTGCCCACTCCATTGGCTCCTGTGTTCTTAGTACTGAAGGTCTAGCACCTAGTGTGGTCCTCGGTCCCTGGGGCAGAAGCACAGGTCTGGGGAAGCAGTGCGCTCAGCCATCTCCTTTTCAGCCGTTCCGGGGACGTGGTAGAATACCTTCTGAAGAGCCAGTGGTTTGTGCGTTGCCAGGAGATGGGGAACCGGGCTGCCCAGGTGAGACTGCAGTGCAAGCAAGGACTGGCACCTGGGGAAGGGGTGAACAAACAGGACAGCTGTGGGCAAGGAGGTGAGGTGGCCCAGAGAGGGCTGGCTTGGTATCTTCAGGAGGTTTGGGAGGACCATTCTGAACTCGAGAACCTTTCTGTTGGAGGGAAGCTGTGAGTGCAGGACAGGGAGCACCACCTAAAGGCCTCTCCCTACAGGCTGTGGAGTCTGGGGCCCTGGAGCTGAGCCCATCTTTCCACCAGAAGAACTGGCAGCTCTGGTTCTCCCGCATCGGGTAAGAGGGATGCTCATGGAGGTGGAAGGAGATGACTGCTCACGCTGAGCAGCCACTTTTCTCTGTGGCAGGGACTGGTGCATCTCACGGCAGTTGTGGTGGGGCCATCGGATTCCAGCCTACCTGCTTGTAGAGGAACCGGTGAAGGTTGGTAGGAGGAAGTGCTGGAGGGGT
This sequence comes from Noctilio leporinus, assembly GCA_004026585.1. Classification (NCBI taxonomy): domain Eukaryota; kingdom Metazoa; phylum Chordata; class Mammalia; order Chiroptera; family Noctilionidae; genus Noctilio; species Noctilio leporinus. Next base: position 40,305 of record PVIW01009095.1, on the reverse strand, counting down.
GGGGCCTGGCAGTGGCTTGGGGTGGGGAAGAGAGAGGGCCTTAGCCCCTGATCCTTAGCTTCAATGCCAGCCTAGCTTCCTGCATCTCAGGTGCTTTAGCCTTAGGGTGGCCTTCCTCATCTCACCGCCAGAGGGCCCCAGAAGAGAATTTGAGATTGAGGTTTCCCACCTGCCAGGTGTTCCTCCTCATTCTTCCCTTGTTCTTCAGGGTGATAGGGAGGGCTGCTGGGTGGTCGGCCGAACAGAGGCTGAGGCCAGAGAATTGGCTGCAAAACTGACAGGAAGACCAGGGGCAGAGCTGACCCTGCAGCGAGGTGAGGGCCTGGGTCTTGGGGAGGTGGGATCCAGAGAGCTGGCAGTGAGGGTTGGGCTGGAAGGTTGTGCAGCAGCTGGCTGAGGTCCTAGAAGCTGAGGTTCCAGTTGTCTTCATTCCCTGTTCTGTTTCGTAGACCCTGATGTCCTGGACACATGGTTCTCTTCAGCTCTTTTCCCTTTTTCTGCCCTGGGCTGGCCCCAACAGGTGAGGGCACCGGCTTGAGGGGAAGGTGGGAACAGGTAAAGGACATACTTGGGCCCTCCAAAAGTCTCAAGGAGAGGGCACCCAGAGTCTCTTTCTGCTTATCTTTTTCCTCCTAGACTCCAGACTTCAGTCACTTCTACCCCCTGTCACTTTTGGAAACTGGCAGTGACCTCCTGCTGTTCTGGGTGGGCCGCATGGTCATGTTGGGGACCCAACTCACAGGGCAGCTCCCCTTCAGCAAGGTAACAACCCTTTAGTGCTTTGTCCCTTTCTCTGACTATCCAGTCTTCCCTAACTGTGACCTCTTTTCTAACCCATTTGGTGTTTCCCATGTTCCCAGTTCCTGTTTCCTGATTCACTTCCCGCCCTAACCCTTAAGGCATGGAGGCCAGATATCCCAAGGGACCCTCCAGGGAAAGGCTCTCCAAGCCATCCTCTGTTGACCCCTCCATACCCCCAGGTGCTTCTTCACTCCATGGTCCGGGACAGGCAGGGCCGGAAGATGAGCAAGTCCCTGGGGAATGTGCTGGACCCACGGGACATCATCAGAGGGGTAGAGCTTCAGGTCAGGATGAGAGCCAGACAAGGTGGGGGTTTGTGGAGAGGAGGTGGGAAGCCTTCAGACAGAAGTCAGCTTGGGGGACAGTGGGTGGGAACCTTGCAGGAGTGGGTCTTGATCTAAGACAAGTGAATATTCACCTGTCCTAGGTGTTGCAGGAGAAGCTGAAAGATGGGAACTTGGACTCCACAGAACTGGCAATTGCAACTGCAGCGCAGGTGTGTGCCCATTGTCTGCCTCATCTGGCCTCTAGCTGGTAACAACCCGTTTCCTCTCTGACCGAGGTGTCTGGCCCTGTGGCTTTTTTTTTTTTTTAAATATTTTATTTCATTATTTTTAGAAGGAGGGGAAGGGAGAGAGGCAGAGATGTATGTTGGTTCATGTATGGTTGCTTTTCACCTGCCTCCAGCCACAGACCTGACTGGAGACCTTGTTTGCAACCTCGTTATGTGCCCTGGCTGGGGAATCGAACCTGCGACCTTTGGGTTCGCAGGCCGGCACCTTATCCACTGTGCTACCAGCCAGGGCCTGGCCCTGTGGCTTTATAGACACCTGCCACCCCTCCTCCCTCTGGTTGCAGAGAAAGGACTTTCCTCATGGGATTCCCGAGTGTGGGACAGATGCCCTGCGGTTTGCCCTTTGCTCCCATGGGGCCCTAGGTAAGCCAGGCTGGGAGGTGTTGGGTGTGAAGAGGGGCTGGCAGGGCTGAAGACACCCTGTGCCACTGCCATCTACCTGCATGCTTTCTGCTTTTTCTCCCTCCCAGCAGGTGATTTACACCTGTCTGTCTCTGAGGTCCTGAGCTACCGGCATTTCTGCAATAAGATTTGGAACGCCCTACGCTTTATCCTCAATGTCCTGGGAGAGAAATTCATACCCCAGCCTGCAGAGGAGGTAAGAGGGAAAGAAGAGGTACTTGGGAGAGGCTTTGTCTGATGTCTGAGGCAGAAAATGGCATCTAGAAGGAAAGGCAGGGAGTATGAGTCGAGCTGTGCCCATCTTGCAACCCTCTTCTGCCTGTAGTTGTCCCCCACTTCCCCTATGGACGCCTGGATCCTGAGCCGCTTAGCCCATGCTGCCCGAGAGTGTGAGAGAGGCTTCCTCACCCGAGAGCTCCCACTTGCCACCCGTGCCCTGCACCACTTCTGGCTCCACAGCCTCTGTGATGTATACTTGGTGAGTAGGGCTGGGGCTAGTGTGCATTGCACCTGCTCCTTGTCCTCTGGAGATTGAGTTCCCTGGTAGAGAGCTCTTAGCTAGGTTCCCAATTGTTCCCTTGGTTAGGACAGGAAGACGAACAAACCAGGGAATCCCGGTTCCTCTCTTCCTTGCAACTGACTTAGTCACTTCCCTGTCTGTCACCAGGGGAGACTCCTAGAAAACTGAGTCTGACAAAGCTCAGGAGGAAGATGGAGCTCCTGCCTCAGTCTCTGATTGCTGAGCTCTGACCCTTAGTAGCCGGGATCTGGAAATGGACAGGGAGGAAATAAAATGGTCTTTAGATGAAAGGTTCTTACATTTAATCCTGTGAGAGAATCACCGGAAGGGATAGCTGGTTAACCTGTCAGTGAGTGCTGACTCATCAGACAGGCAGGGTGGGCTGGTGAAAATGGTCACTGCTTGTCCCAGGTGATGCTGCTAGCTCAGGATTACTGCCTGAGATCGCTGTTACTCAGTCTTTTAGAAAACCCTGTCTCTCTCTTTTTTAAAAAATTTAATTTTATTGTTGTATTACATCCATCCCCTTCTCTGTGTCTTTCATAAGCAAAACCTCAATACTTTTTTACCCCTGAACTACACAACCTTCCTGGCAATTTGATTCTCCACCCACTCTGAGAATCGCTGCCTGAGATTCCCTTTCTATGGGACAGCCAATGGTATCCAGCTGCAGCCTGCCTGTAACCCACAGTGTCCAGACTGGTAGGGCTGCAATGTGCAGAGGGGCCATGGCTATGGCTGCAGCCCAGTCCTTTCTCCTGACCTGTAGGTTTCTTCTCTAGGAGTCTGTGAAGCCGGGGCTGTCACACTGCCCTCGTCCCCCTGGACCTCCTCAGGTGCTGTTCTCCTGTGCCGATGTTGGTCTGCGCCTGCTCGCCCCGTTCATGCCCTTCCTGGCTGAGGAGCTCTGGCAGAGATTGCCACCTAGGCTGGGCAGCTCCCCTGCCCCTAGCATCTCTGTTGCCCCCTACCCCAGTGCCGGCAGCTTGGTGGGTCACACACATTTCTGGAGTGGGACTGCTGGGGAAGCGTTGGGGAGTAGTCTTCTAAAAGGGTTTGCTGCTGTGGGGTCATTGACACCAGTGGTTTGTGCTTCAGAGTTTTTTTAAAAGTGGATTTTTCTGTAGTGCTGTCTTGGAAAGTAAGTAGTATTACACAGTAGATAAGAGCAGGACTGGGTTGCTAGAATGATCCTTGCTAGTTGTGTGATTGTGCCTCAGTTTCTTCCACCTTTAAACTGGGGATAGCAATAGTCAATGTCATGCTTGCGATAAGGATTAGATGTTAGTAATAGACTAACTCAAAAGTCTCAGTCGAGTTTTAAGCTTTAAAAACCTGAGAAGGATAAATGCTGCAAACTGAACCCTAAAAAAGTCATTTTAAAGCTTAACTAATTTTTTTTAATTATGTGGTTTAGTGAGTTATGTGGTGTTTGAGTTTTGAATAATACACTTAAAATTTTATTTTTTGTTGTTTGCCATCTTTGATCAGAATGACTAAATGGACATCAACCACTAATCATCTAAGACTTTAGATGACCTCAAGTTATTGCTTTGTTACATCCTTGAGGTAGTGCAGAGGGCGTGGGGTGGGCGGGTGGAGGATAGAGTCAGGAGAGTTGGTATGGATGTCCCAGGAGCCTGCTGGTCAACTCTGGGTTCCTGTCTCCAGGAACACTGGCACCGGCCTGAGTTGGAGCAGCGCTTCTTCCAGGTCCAGGAGGCTGTGCAGGCACTAAGGGCTCTTCAAGCCACATACCATCTCACCAAGGCCCGGCCTCGAGGTGAAGCATGTCCCTGCAGAAAGAAAGGGATGGTAGGGCAGAGGGAGAAGCCTGGGGTAGGGCCCGGGGTAGCAGGTGCAGGATGGGAAGGGAGGCAGGATCTCAGGACTTGACAGATTCCCTTTCTTCCCAGTGCTGCTGCAGAGCTCAGAACCTGGGGAGCAGGGCATCTTTGAGGCCTTCCTGGAGCCCCTGGGCACCCTGGGTCGCTGTGGGGCTGTGGGCCTCTTACCTGCTGGCACAGCTGCTCCGTCCAACTGGGCCCGGGCCCCAGTCAGTGACACCGTTCAGGTCTACATGGAGCTGCAGGTGCCGAGAGGAGAGTGGAGCAGGGCAGGGTGGGTGGGTAGGGGCAGGGGGAGGGTGTCAAAAAGGATGCTGAGAAGTGGACAAGGACAAGTTTTATAAAAGTGCAGAGGGGTCTTAGCATGGGGAGGAAGGAAGTACTGGGTGGGCCACAGGTGTTTCTTTTCCCACAGGGCCTAGTGGATCCCCAGACCCATCTACCTCTGCTGGCTGCCCGAAGACACAAGCTGCAGAAGCAGTTTGATGGCCTCATAGCCTGGACCCCATCAGAGAAAGAGGCAGAGACTCAGAGGCAGCAGAGGGTAAGGCTGGGAGGCCATCCAGAGAACCCACCTCCCTGAAGGAATGTGGTAGGAGGGGTGGGCCTCATACCTGGATCCTTACCTGCTTCTTGCCCTGTCTAGCTTTCTTCCATCCAGCTGGAATTGTCAAAATTGGACAAGGCGACTTCTCACCTCCAGCAGCTGATGGACACATCTGCCAACCCTAGTGAACCCTGACCCCTCACTCACTGTTTCTGGGGGTTCTCTGCCCTCCCAGACCTACCTTTGAGAATGAACTGATCCCACAGCTGCTGGCAAGATGGGGCCGTAGAGACCACATGGTCCACCTCCCTTATTTATGAGGACAGACCAGCTTGGTCAGAGTGACTGTGGGTCATGTGAGATGCTCACGTTCCTGCCCCCATGTCCCTCCAGGGCAGCCCCATCTGGAAGTTGAGGCATGAGGAGATTCGGATAAACTTAAAACCTTCAATATTTGTACCTCTGGTTCTTCTGTCCCTCTTTCCCTCAGTGGTGACTTTCTTGCCTTTCACTTGTTCCCTGAGACTATGGTCCGGGAAGGAAGGAGTGCTTCCTCTTCTTCGGGCTTGGCCTGAGCTGCACTGGGAGTGTGGGTGCTGGGCAGTGCCTGCCTCATTGGAGGAAAGGAGAATTCTTGTAGGCCTTGCAGAGTGACCCACGTTCCACCTACTTCCTGGACTTGCTGACAGTGCCCTAACTTCTATTGGTACTTCTCCACTCCCTTGCTCCTTGGCTCAATCCCCAGAGGGGCTAAGGAGCTGCAGAGAGTGTCCCCCTCTCTGTGTACCTGAGACTGGAGTGCCAGGGACATGCTGCCCAGCTCCTAATGGAGGTACATAGAGAGGTGCAGATTCTGACCTTCCTGCCCCAAACATCTTGTCTAATCTTAGTGGAATTCAAGAGCTGCCTCTCCTGTGCCCAAGTTCCCTTCTGTCCAGCAGCTCTGAATAGCTGCTATTTATGGCCAGCCTCCCATGGCTGGGGCCTTTGTGGTACTATTTAATCCTTCTGAGAATTTCAGAGGTGAGGGTGTTCGCTCCATTTCAGAGATGAAGAAATGTGCTCAGAGAATAAAATTAGTTTGTGTTAACTATCAACTGGGATTGAACCAACAAATTAGGCGTAAATTCTTTCTGGTTGCTGTAACCTAACTTCATGTATCATGGCACCTTAGATAACATGAATGTTCATTTGCTAGGCAGAAGAGTCACCCCTTTTAACATGTTCCTGCCATGCTGATATGCTTTCTCTAATTCTAGGTCTAAGACCTGCTCCAGTTCCCACTAGCATATCCACATTTCCACCCAGAAGGAAGAGAAAAAGGAGAGGATGGGAAGCTTCCTTTCTCTTTCCCAAGTTCAACAAATATTTCTTGAGCACCTGCTATATACTGGGCCCTGTTCTGGACCCTTGGATTTATCAATGAATGAAAAACAAAGATCTCTGCCCTGGTAGTACTTTGGTTCTAGCAGGGAAAGTCAGAAATAACATATAAATATGTAAAATATAGGGTATGTCTAAAGGTCACGAATGCTATGAGGAAGAAAGGGTAGAACAAAGTAAGGGGACTTGGGTGTGTGTAGGGGGAGCAGGTAGTCATATGAACAGGGGGTCAGGGTAGAATTCATTGTAAAGGTGAGATTTAAGCAAAGTGTTGCAAGAAGTGCAGGAATTAGCTGAGTGGATGCCTGGGAGCAGTGTTCCAGGTGGAGGGAAAGCCAAAGCAAAGCCAGGGTGGAGGCATGCCCAGAGTGCTTAAAGAATAGCAATTGGGGGATGAGCAAAGGGCATGAGCCATGGGGGGGATTCTCTATGGTGGTGCTGTCCAAAATGGTTGGCTACCTAAAGTAATTAAAATTCAGCATCCAGTTCCTTTCAAGTGTTCATTAGCCACATGTGGCTAGTGGTTACCATGTTGCTCAGTGCAGGTTCTGAAAACATTTCCATCATTTCTGTTGTGAAGTGCTGGTTTAGGACCGTGTTGGCCATTGTAAGGACTTTGTTTTCTTCCCGCTAAAGTGGCAGTTCCTTTTCTTTCAAGGATGTTACCAGGAAGTAGCATGAATTCTATTCGCATCTCATTAGACCCTAACCACAGCCATTCCCAGCGCAAGGGAGTCTGGGAAATGGATTGGGCCAGGTGCTCAGCTTAAGTTCATATGACTGTACCAAAGGAGGAGAATGCTTACAAGGGGACACTTAGCGTCTGCTACCCCTAGGTCTAATGTACCCTAAAACATTGTTTTCACTGCATTGCTATCTTGAGGTTGGGAAGAGAATTCTTTGAGAAAATCTGGACATCTCAGCCCTGTAATCCCAAATCCTGAGATCTAAGAACCAGGCTCAGGAGCTTTCTGGGGATCCAGACATCTAGGCCCCCAACTTGTTTAACAACAGATAATACCTGTTATGCTACATTTAGGATTGCTGCAAGCATTGACCTGGGAGAACATCAGTCACTCGGGGAACAAAGTACGAATTGAATACAAGGGTCTTTCCCTGATTCCCAGGTGTTCTGAAGATCTTAAGTGTGTGTTCACACCCCTGTGTATGTGTGTTTGGTGGTGTGTGTCTCTAGATTCTTTCTAGGCCCTTGAAACTGACATTAAGGGAGAGGGAGTCCGTTCCGGAAACCCTCTGCTTCCCAAAGGAGAGTTGGAGATTTGGTGTCCAATTCCTTTTTTTCCAGCCAGCCCTCTGCTCACAAACACAAAGTCATTTAATTTAGCACATTTACTGCCACTCAGCAAGTGAGGGCCTGCTGGAAGATGGGGTCAGGGTATCCCCCCTGCACTGGGGGTGGGGGCAAATACCCCATCCATGAGGAACACGGGATCCGACTGCTTTCAGGCTTTGCAGGTGATGTGGTGTGGGGATCCAGCCTGATGGAGGGTGACGTTGGTCCCTGATGGGAGGTGGAGGAGAAGGCAGAACTGGGGAGGGAAAGGGTTAGAGGGTAGGTGTAAAATGGCTCTCACAACTAGAGATGGCCAGGTGCCAGCAGAGACCCAACCTGACTCAGAAACACAATCTTGAGTTCACACAGCCCCATCTGTTGCCCTCCCAAATACTTACCTTCTTGAGCAATTCCAGGGAGCTGGAATTGTAGGAGGAATTTGCCAGAAAGTCACTCTTCAGCTTCAGTTGCAGAGTTATTTCTGGCCCTAGGGATCCAGAGGTACAGCTTAGGACCCAGCCACCAGGGCTGGAGATGTGGGCACCTCCATCTAACTCCCTCCTTCTAACAAGACCCTTTCAGACCCTCTCAAGGTGGAGTTCACTCACAAATTCTGGGGAGCTCAGGACTGGGGTGCCTTTGTCTCTCTAGCTCCTATTCCTGGCTTCTCTTTTGCCATCCTTGTGTTCAGCCACCTAGCCCTCACCTGTTCCATGTGAGCTGCCAAGGAAGGTCAGGAGGAGGAAGAGGGTCAGCCTGGCCCCCATTATGGCCACCTCACTTCTCTGATGGGTAGAAGATATATCTGAAGCTCCCACTGGCCTCTCCTTACTTGGCCAATCCTTAGCACAGGTATTTGCAGGGAAATGGGAAGGGAAACCTGGTTAACTGGATATTCCAGTTCTACCAATGTGGCTTTGAGGACCCAGCAGAGGGCCATTTAATGGGCTTTTTGGGAAAACAGTGGGCGGTCCCTCCTCACCTAACCCTCTTGGGTGCCTGGTTCTGCAGAGAGGGGAGTGGAAGAGGTATCCAACAGACATCTAGGCCCTGCTTAGGCCAGGTCCTCTCAGTGCTCTTTAGGGATTAATTATTAACTGCAATTAATTCCATCATTCACCTCACCAAGTGGCTCAGGAATGTGGGTCCAAAAGGAAAAGGGGATTAAGTCAAGTTTCTTTTCAAACCCTGGTGCCCTGCTCCCCTAGCCACTGTGACTTTCTGGGTGAAAAATCTGGGTAACGGGAAACTTTGATCCTTGAAACAAAAAAAAAAAATTTTTTAAAGATTTATTCATAGCCCTGGCTGGTGGCACAGTGGATAAGGCTCCGGCTAGTGAACCCAAAGGTTGCTGGTTCAATTCCCTAGCTGGGGCACACAACCAGGTTGCAAGCTAGGTCTCCAGCTAGGTCCCCAGCTGGAGGCCCGTGAAAGGCAACCATACATGGATGTTTCTCTCCCTTTCTTCCTCACCTCCCTTTTCCTCGCTCTAAAAAATAATAAAATTTTAAATAAGATTTTATTATCTTTTGAGAGAGGGGAAGGGAGAGAGGAAGAGAGACATCAATGTATGGTTGCCATCAATGTATGGACATCCAAATTCAGCCAGGGCCTGAATGTTTGTAATTGCTCTAAAACATCCCAGATACTCAGGTGGAGACACAGGTTTCATTAAATCCTCCTTTCCCTGTGTTTTGTGTTCAGGCAAAAAAGATACACTCATCTACCTAGTTATAGGAACTCAGAATGGCACACACAGGACAGATGTGTAAAGGGAAGTTTGGAGCTCATCTAGTTTACCATCTTTCTTTAAAAACTAGGAAATAAGGCCTAGAGAGGGTGAATGACTAAGGTCACACACAAGTCAGTAGCAGAGAGACTGGAACTCATTCCTCATAATGCCAGACATACGGACAAGATTGACATATCAGTCACATCAGCCACTGGAACACACAAAGGAACATCTTCCCATTTCCCTCTCTGTATAACATCTCCCTCTCCCCTGAAAACCAGAGGGCCCAAGCACAGAAGAATGGAGGCAGAGATGGAAGGACATGTTTTCTATACCTTCAGTGGGACTCCCAGACTTGCAGTGGAAGAATAAATGGATAGAAAGGTTAGCAGGCCCAGCAGGTAGAAGGCGGGAAGATGCTTTGGGGCATCTGAGTCTTCTTAAGAGGAGAGGGGAGCACCCCTGCGTCTTTCCCTTTCTAAGTAATCATAGCTAACACTGTGCTAGGCATGTTAGAAACATTTCCTTTAATGCTCATCATGCTTCTTTACACTAGATGCTAGAGCACCTTGTTTTAGGAATGAAGACACATCCTCTGAATAGCTGCACAGTTGGAAAGTGATAGGTTCAGGGCAGGCAGGCTCCAGAACTGATTTTTGAACTTCTGCAATGCACTGTCCCTGAACATGATGTGGCCTTCCCTGCTGCTCCTCTTGTCCACCAAAGGAATGGAAAACTGTGGGGTTGCAGCCATTTGGATGAGGGTGGCTTGGAGCCTATCCTGCCTTGGGTCTCCTAAAAGTCAGATGCAGTCCCCAGGCCACAACATCCTCCACCCCAACCCAGCTCCTCATTCCTGCTTCTTCTAGAGAATATCTCCTCACTCCTAACAGTTGTATTTCTAGCAGCAATAGGAGGACCTGGGGATAGGATACCTGGTCTCCCCTTCATGAGGGTCTGGTGAGGGACTGACTCAGGCCTGGGGAATAGGTCCTTAGTCCAGAAAAAGCCAGGTAGGGGAGTCTTTGGCCTCTTACTGCTCCCTCTTGCCCATGGTTCCTGGGATCAGGTGGGGAAAGGTTAATCCTTTGGGAACAGTTGTTTGATCTCCCCCTGGATGAGGATCCTGGTGTTAATGAAAGTCTGGGCACACCTGGCTCTCCAGAGGCACAAAATGGGCCTTGGAGCCTTTAAAAAGCTCTGGCAATGGGTCTGGGAAGGCTCGTGGGCTGGCACCAGGGACTTGGTGCTGGTGCTGCTTGTGGGTTGCAGGCCTTTGCCACACTAGGTGAGCATGGGCTCGACAGGGGTGCTGGGTGTTGGGGTAATGATCCAGGGATGTGGTCAACTTTTCTAACATGATCGTATTGTTCTTTTCCAACAGCTCAGCTGCCCCCATTAAGAACCACTACTGCTGAAGGCATCCCGACTGTCTCTGACAGTCGCTCTATCTCTGAGAATGTCCCTGGCGGGGGGGTCTCCCTACTGTCCCTGCGTCTCTCCCCTCTATCACTGGGTATCCTTCCTCTCTCCCTGGGGGTCTCCACTATCTCTGGGGGTCTTCCCACTGCTTCTGGGGATCTCCTTACTACCTCTGGGGTATCTCCCCTCTGTTTCTGGGGGTCTCCCCACTTCCTCTGAGAATGTCTCTGTGACTGGCGCATCTCAGAGAGTCTCCCCACCATGTCTGTGAGTTTCTCAACAGTTTTTTCATCCTCTGAGTATTTTCCCAGTTGTCTCAGACTTTAGCTCTGACCATTTCTGAGAGTGCTTCAGAACCAGTCTCAGCGTCACCAGGTGCTATTTCTGTTGCTCAACCCACCCTTGAAGGACTGTTGTTTATTCATTTGGGTTTGTTTGGGTGGGGCTATTGTGTTGTGTACTCAGGTGGCAGCAGCTTCAGTAAGTCCTCAGCAGTTTCTGGAGCCTCAGGAGGTGGATCCCTGGCCTTGGTGGCTGCACAGGGGCCCCTTTCTGATTTTCAGTTTCTCAGCTTTTTCTGTGTGGTTAGTACCTTTTGTATTCTGCCTAAGACATTCTCTTGCTTACTTGGAGGTCATGAAAATATTCTCGAATATGTTATTCCAGAAGCTTTATTACTTTAGTTTTCAAATTTAAGGCTATGATCTATTTCAGATTAATTTCTGTGGAGTGAGGTAGAGGTCAAGTTCAATTTTTCCCCTTATGTTTAACCAGTTGCCCCAGAACGATTTATTTCCAAGACCCTCTGTCGTTTCCCACCATTGCATGTGTGAGGACCTTTACTGAAAGTCAGGTGACCACGCTGGACTCAATTCATCTGCTCTGTCTCAGTGCCACAGAATTTGAGGACTCAGCTCTATAGCAAGTCTTCAGAGCTGGTAGTAATGACTCCTCCTTCTCTTTCAGATTGCCTTGGCTATTCTCAGACTTTTCATCTTTGTAGACTCAGTCCATTGATTTCTACCAAAGGCTTGGATTGAAGCTTTCATTTAGATTCTGTCCCCAATAGGAAACCACAGAGAAATATGGTCTTAGAGTTGCAGAAACATGGGAGTCACAGTGGAAGGGTAGGAAGGAGGGGAGTGGGGGTTGAGGTCTCACCTGCCTTGGTCACTGTCCATTCTGCTCTTCAGGCCTGATGCCCCAGGAAAAAAGCTTTGTTCCAGATTGGGCCATTGTGTTGGCACTGCCGTGGCAGCAATTGTCAGCTTACTGTGTGGTATCAAGAAGGTGAGTGAGGGTGTGATCTGAATGCATGGGCCAGAGGGGCTGGGACCTGGTGCCCCAACACTTTGACAAGCATAGGGGCTTTAAGGAGAAGAGCAACAGTTTGCTACACTTGAAGGGGATCTAGGGGAAAAGCAACCCCGATCCTGGTGGCTGGGAGGAAACACGGACCAGGCAGGCAGGCCTGGTGGCTTGGGGGCACTGACAGAAAGGCTGGGCAGTGCTGGAGGCAGACCAGTTTACAGAGGCACTAAATTCAGCTCTTGGCCATGAAGAATCAGCTCTATGGAGCCGCAGTTTGCATCCTGGCTTTGACATTGTAGCTGGGTGACCTTATACAAGTTACTCGGCCTCTCTGTGTTCCAGATTCCTCATTATTACTACTGATAATTAATACTTAAATATCACTTATTATGTGTCATGTGCTGTACCTATTTTAGTTCACAGCAACCCTATGGTATAAGTAATATTAACCCTTGCTGTACAGATGAAGTAATTGAATCCTAGATAAAATGAAAATGATAGTAGCCATTTCAAAGCTATTGTAGGATGAAATTAGCTTATGCACATAAAGTGTGTAGGTGCTAGGTACACAGTAAGTGCTCAGTAAATTCATCTGCTTCATTAGCACTACTGTTTTTTACTGTTTTTGCTGGAAGAGGAGCACTGAGAGAGGCAGCCACATGTTCCTGGGGCTTTTGGTTAACCCATCCCATACTCCCTCATCTCACAGGCCTGCCAGTTCCGGAAAGAGATGAGTATAATGTGTGGCTGTGGCTCTGTGACACCTTCGGGCTGCCACCAAAAGGCCACCAGGTAGTGCTTCTCTGTCAAGTGAAGGGGTGGAGCCAGATAGTGAGCACCCAACCCCTTCGGCCTTCCTAATTCTTCCCCTAGACAAATTCATTAAAAAATAAAGCAAACATGCCAGCAAACCCATGGTTGCTGGTTCGATTTCCCAGCCAGGGCACACAATGGGGCTGCAAGCCAGGTCTCCAGCCAGCTCCGTAGCTGGAGGCAGGTGAAAGGCAACCATACATTGATGTCTCTCTCCCTCTCTGCCTCTCTCCCTTCTCCTCTCTCTCTCTCTAAAAAAAGAAGCAAACAAAAAAACAAAATAAACAAAACAAAAAAACCTCACAGAGGCAGACAACAGATTAGTGGTTACCAGAGGGACTGGGCTGGAGATAGGAGGATGGTGAGCCTGGTAAAGGGGTCCATTTGTCAGCTAATAGATGGAAACTAGACTTTGGTGGTCAGCATGCTGTAGTGTATAAAAATGTTGAATTGTAATATTGTACATCTGAAATTCATATAATGTTATAAACTAATGTTACCTTGATTAAAAAAACATTTGGGGAAACAATTAAAAAAAAAACAACAACTAATAAATAGGCACTGGCCTGCAAACCCAAAGGTCACTGGTTTGATTCCCAGCCAGGGCACATAACCAGGTTGCAAGCCAGGTCTCCAGACAGGTCCATAGCTTCTCTACCTCTCTCCCTTCCCCTCTCTCTGAAAATAATAAATAAAATCTTTTTAAAAAATCAAAGAAAAAACGTATCCAAGTGTCTATTCAGGCTAAGTAGGCCTATTTGTGTGGGTGGATTGCCCTGTGGCCATGGACCTACCGGGTTTCCTCTCACAACAGGGTAAAGGGAAGACTATGGTCTGGTCCTGTGGCAAGGCTGCAACCTGCCACCTCACCTCTCTGACACAGTGTGCTCACCTATAAAAGGAAGGACCAGTACTAGATGGTCTCTGGGTTTTCCACCCTCATGGAATGTTTGCACTTTACTCTTTCTCCCTATTTCCCACCCTCTTCCCAAAGTATCAGAGACACCTCTTAGCTGAGGACACTTTGCTTGGGTCCCCAGGAAACAGGAGGGGGTTTCCCCTTCACATGCCTCTCCATATGGAGCCCCCTTGGGCTGGCTCCTGGCCTTCCCAAGATTTCTGATTCCCTCAGCTCCAGAGAATGAAGAGCCCTGCTCTCTAATGTCCCCTGGAGACTCTGGGTGGGTGCTGAGAAAAACAGCATCCACTCTACTGGTCTCCATTTACCTAAGTGAATGGGCTTTGCCATCAGGCAGGCACCAGCCATGTCTGGCCTCTGTTGCTTACTAGTGTTGTGACCTTGGGCAAGTCATTTCCTGATCTGAGGTTGACATTGCTAATGTTGCAGGCTATAGCAAGATAAGGTGCTCAGCATGTTCTTCGGTACATAGCAATGCTAGAAGATCAGTGGCTAGTAGGACTGTTTTGTGACCAGCCCCTCAGCCTGTAGCTCAGACACTATAACCTCCCTCTAGGTTCCTTTACCCCAGATGCTTGGATCCCCTGGGGAGGTTGTGGCTAAAAAGAAGGGAGGTATTCATTTACCCAATGAGATTCCCACCCTCAGCACTGTTGACATAGGGGAGCTGGAGAGTTCTTTGTTGTGGATACTGGTGGGTGCATTACGGGATGTTTAGCAGTATCTCTGTCCTCTACCTGCTACATGCTAGTAGCAACTCCCTCCAGGTTGTAACAAGAAAGTCTCCAGACATTTCTAAATGTCCCCTGGAGGGATGAAACTGCCCTTCCTAAGTCTCTGGGGAAAGGGTGGGGTGGGTAGCACAATAGTGGAAAGGAAGCAGCCAGTCATTCCCGAGCCCAGGTGAAGTTACAGGGGCCCTGCATCTGCCTCAGGTCCCTGTCCTGCAGGAGGCATTGCCCAGTTCTGAGTAGTAAGTCTTGGCCTGACTCCATGAAGCCTCATTAATCTCCCATTAATCATGTTATGAGCAACCTGTTCTCTTCCCACCCATTCTAGCCCTGCCCAGGGCTCAGGGACTACTCATACCAAGCAATGAAAGGAATTCACATGGTCAGCCCCTTAGGCCCCTCGTGAGCTACACTGCCCCAGGCCCTGGCCTTTTGTCCTCTAGGTCCTAGCCCTCTCTGCCCATGGGTCTGTGCCATTCTCCAGGTAGGGCAATGTCCAGCTGTGGCTTCCACTCCATTCTGCCCATGAAACACTATTGCTGTGAGCTCATTCACAATTGCTGTGAGCCAGACACTGTGCCAGACACTGTGCCAGGTGCTGGGGAGGCAGCAGTGACCAAAAGAGAGGCCTTGTCTGATTGATGCTGACTTTCCATGAGGAGACCCACAGTGAACACACTGAAGTGAGCAATAGGGGCAGTGACGGAAACACCTGGACCCTGAGCTCTGCCTTTCCTCAGTATCCCCTCAGCCTGTCCTCCCCGACTCTAGCCCCAGTGTGGACAGTCTGAGCTAAGGCTTGCTTTGGACAAGGATTCAGGAGGGAGGGAAAGGGGAAACTGAGGGATCCTAGATATGAGGGGTCTGCATTTCTGTATAGGGATAGATGGGGGCTGAGGTGGGAGAAGGGAAAGGGCAGGGGTACTAAAGATCTCTCTTCAGTGCCTCTGGATAGCCTGTACCTGAGTTCACCCCTGGTAAGGCACATTAGTTTATTTCCTGGGGTTCATTGTCTGTTATTGCCCTGCTGTATCCATATGCTATGATCTTTCTGGGCACCTGGTGTTTAGGTCTCCAGTGGTGGGCCAAGTGTGGGCTGTCTCTCCTTTGCTCTTTCACCTGTCCCCCTCAGGCAGCTCCACTCAGGGTTAAAAGAGTGGCTCTGTGTGAGCAAGGGGTGTAGTGAGCTGGGCTGGTGTACCAGACAGGAGATAGAAGGTGAAGCTGGAGAAGAACCAGAATTTGAATCTCTTACACAGGGCACCCAATCTCCCTGTCCCCATTCCTGCCCAGCTAGAACCTGCTATTTGCTCCCCCATCTCAGAACCTGGCTGAGGTGGGTCAGGAGTCTGTCCTCTTAATTCTGCTGCCCTCCCCCAGATCCCAGCCCTGGGGCAGGCACCCAAGTTCCTGGCTCCCTGACACAGCAGTTGCGGTCTCCTGTTATCAGGGCAGCCCTGTGGGGTGGGGCAGCTCCATTTGTTTAAGGTTTGGGCCTGAGGGCCCCAGCCCCCATGACGTCAAACTGACCTCGTATAAGATGAGGGGACCCCAGCCCTCAGCCTCAAGCAGCTGACCCGCTGCCACCACCACCATGGCCCAGTCAGCCCACTGCGCCCACTCTGACTTTGGCCTCCAGTACTGCTTCCTCCTCCTCCTAGCTGCTTGGGGGACAGGTAAGGTACCCTCAGGGGCAAAAGGGTCACCTTTATACAGGGGGATAGAAGACAGAGAAGGGATGTTTCTTAGCAATCATAAAAATGACAGCAGATGAATGTGTGGTGGGAAGGGGGGTGGGGGCGAGCTGCCGCACACAGTTGTCCCAAGTGTGCACTGCTCAGGTGTGCCAGCCATGGGCCATGCTGGCAATGAAATGCAGCCTAGGCTTTAATTCTTGCCGCCACGTAGAGGACAACATAGCACACAGATGCTGTGTGGAGAGGCAGTCTTTGGGGAGCAGTGG
The DNA here is from genome assembly GCA_004026585.1 of Noctilio leporinus. Classification (NCBI taxonomy): domain Eukaryota; kingdom Metazoa; phylum Chordata; class Mammalia; order Chiroptera; family Noctilionidae; genus Noctilio; species Noctilio leporinus. The sequence goes on along the minus strand of PVIW01009095.1, from coordinate 24,046 downwards.
GGATCAGACATGCCCTGGGCTATGTATGCAAGGAACTCACAGATACTTAGGGTACTTTATCTCATTTCATTTCTTCAAATCCCCTGAGGTAGTTAATAGTAGCCTCTTGCCTGGAGAGGAGAGTAAGACTCAGGAAGGTTAAGGGTCTTGCCAAGCCTCAGAGGCAAGCTGGCTGTGGGCCCTCTACACTGCCTGCTGCCCTTGGGGCATGGGATGCCTTTTCTTCTGAGAGTTCGGTTCTGTTCTGACATGGACTCCACCCTGACCCTGGCCCATTTAATCAGGCCACACACTTACAAAAAGATGAAGCTGCCTGGCCAATATGAATGGCTTATGGCTATAGAGTGTTTACTACGTACGTGCCAGGCATTGTTCTAGACACTTCACCCATGTTGACTCATTGAATCCTCATGGCAACTCGAAAGGGTGTGTGGTTTTGTCCCCACTATACAGCTGGGAAATATCCCAGGGCTTCAATGAGAAAATGAATATGGAAACGTTTGACGAGCTACACAGACCCTACAAGACAAAGTAAAATCACCAAGTTAGTTCACTTAGTTAAGAAACATTTCTGTGACTGGACTTTGGGGAGGGAAATGCAAAACACAGGGGCAGCTTGGTGTGGGCCTGAGTAATTTGGAAGAGAGTCTTCATGAGGCAGGCATGCAAAAGTAGACTCAAACTGGACTCTCCACATAGTGGACAGTGTTGTCCACAGGAGTGGTGTTGCTGCTCACGACCAGGACCAGGAAAGCTGAGTCTGGCTGGGCCAGGCAGTATTGGGGGCAGTGTGTGTGTGAGGGTGACATGAGGGGAAAGCTTCTGCTTCCCAGAGGTCAGGGTCTTGCTGGGGCCAAAGTGAATGGGGTAGAAGTCAGGGGATGGGGGATGGTGGCCCAGAGGCTGAGGAGTCAAGTTGCCTCTGCTAGGTCTCAGCAGTGCCTTCTGCCTGTGTCCTGATTTGATGGCTTCCTCCCACTTTGAGGGACTATGGACAGAGATGGAGCCACTGTCAGCCCCCCAGTCTCTGTGTTCTTATCCCTTTCCCTGAAGCTGATGGTGCCACCTGCAGTTCTGCACCACCTGACATACTTGTAGGGGCAGAAGGAAATGAATCAGTTCCACGCACATTCGCTTCTGAGGGATATTTACTCTAGGGCACAAGACAGGCACAGGGCAGACTGCCAATCTGAATTCCAGAGCAAGACACTCTGGGTGGGTGGGTGTGGTCTGGGATATGGCTGGCAGGGGTGGTCAGCAGATGAGAGTGAGAATGGTGAGATGTGAGAGGCTGGGCTGGGATGGAACTGCATGTGAGCATAAGACGGTCCAGCCAAGGGGGAGCCTGGGGAGGGAGGGAAGAGTGATGGCTGGATTCATTTACTCACAGAGCCAGTCCCTACCCACACTTAGATGATTGGACCCTAGGACCCCAGAGTCTGTATGGTGCAGCCATGGACCCATAGGGGCAGAGTCCAGATGGCATTATCTTTGAGGGAGAGCACACCTGGAGCTGGGGTCCCAGGGTCCTAGGGATACTCCAAAATGGACATTTTCCTACAGTAAATGTTATTTGATTTAATTTCTATGACAAAAACAATAAATGCTCTTTCTAGAAACTGAAAAAGAGAAAAAAATCAGAAAGAAAAAATATCTCTTTGAATACTTAGTCACTTGGGCAACCGTTGGAGTGTATTTTCCTTTAGTCTCTTTCTCACATGTTGAGAGTCTATATACATTTTAACAAGCATTTAACCATATTATTATTTTTTAAACCATATTATTAATAGGACACCAAGAAACACCAGAAATACTGCTTAGGGGACAGACCTTTGGAATTGTATGTAGTTTTGATATTGTGAAATTTGTTCTCATTCTTTTATCCGGACTAAACACATAATTCTGGTTTCTGCTAAAGCCGGATTTTTTTCTCTGCTTAAACTTCAGTTACCAAAAAGATTCTCTACAGGCCACTATTGTAGTCAGTGAAATGAATCTCATAGTGAGAAATCCTGGGGAAATAAAGTTGTTACCAATGGTAGATCTACTGGGGAGAAGAGATGGTTAGCTTGTCTTGGGGGTTAGTCTCTGATTTGCTTCATGGCTGGGCCCAGGACCAGGGAAGCCTGGAGCTTGACTCATAAATGGAGAAGCCATTTTTGAGGGTCAGATATTATAGGCAATAGTTCCACAGCTGTGTGATGCAGATCTGAATTTTAAGATCTAATTTTCTTTCTTTCCTTTTTTATTTTTTTAAAGATTTTATTTATTATTTTTAGAGAAAGGGGAAGGGAGAGAGGCAGAGAGGGGGAGAGGCATCAATGTATGGTTGCCTTCACCTGCCTCCAACTATGGACCTGGCTGGAGACCTGGCTTGCAACCTCGTTATGTGCCCTGGCTGGGGAATCGAACCAGTGACCTTTGGGTTCGCAGGCCAGGGCATTATTCATTGTGCCACCAGCCAGGGCCTAGATCTAGTTTTCGGAGTCTAGTTATTGACTGTGTAGCTTCTGTGGTTCAATGACAACCAGTGTCCCAGAACTGGTGGACTAGAGGTCTTTCACCAGCTTTCCACCTCAGGGGCTCAGCACCTACCATAGCAGAAGTTACCCCTTGGTCTTCCAAACTTTGGAGTTCCCAATAACATGCATAATGAAAGGTTGTTGGCAAGGCTTCTGAAGAGTTCATCAGTCATAAAATATTCTCTCATTCAACCACTCAACAAATATTTAAGAACTGTCTATAATGGGCCAGACATTGACTTAGGCTGGAGATAGTAATGAACAAATAAATAGAAATCCCCATCATTATGGGAATTAAATGATTAATTTTCTATTAAAAAGTGAGTGCTATGTCGATCAACCCTACGGGAGGCAGCTTGGCAATGGCTCCGAGTTGCATAGAACAGGTTGGTTAGGAGAGATCCTTGGGCTGAAGCAAGCAGGAGGGGTGGGCTGTGGCTCAGGCTCAGCTATCAGAGGAGCAGGACAAAGTGTGGAACTGTTTCAACTATAATTCAGATTTGACAAACGCTTTAAAGAGTCATCTATGTTCCACTTTCCTCAGTCCTCACACTAAGCTGCAGCAGCTAGTATCACTGTTATAGACAGCTGCGGACATGGGGCTTCAGAGCATTTCAGTGGCCTGAACAAGAATGCTAAGCTATTGTGAGACCAGCCCGGACCCCTAACCTGTCCTCTGGTTTCTTCAGGCAGTGGAGTTGCCACGCTGAGGCCACTTGCTTATTCTCTGGCTGGGTATTTATTCACCTTTCATCATGTTTAAAATCATCTGGGGTATAGAGAAAAGTCTGACTTTGCCAATTACTTAACCTCTTTGAACCTCCTTTCTCGCCTGTCAGACTGTAAGACCATACACTTGCCTCAGGTTTGTGGAGAAGCTTAAATAAATAAACAGAAAAATAGTGTCCTTCAGAGATTCCACAAGTGCCCATGATCTCCCTGTCCCAAAGGTCTGATCTGACCTATAAGCTGTGTAGTGTGGCCTGGGGCCAGGAGCCCAGAAGTGTGTTTCATTCTGGTTCAACCTTTTACCTGCTGAGTTGTTCCTGAGGCAATTACTTACTCCAACCCCCAACCTTGTTTTCTCATATGTAAAAAGGGGAGAATTAACAAATAGCTTTCTACTTAAAAGGGTTGTGGTGGGCAGTAAATGAGTTAGTATGAGTCCTCCTTTGCAGGACCTACCTGTCTCACAGCCAGTGTTCCTGGTTGACCATTGCTATTGTGGGGATTGTGTGCAAGTCACCATTTCTCCATGAAGTTCAAGTTTCTGGGCTGTAAAATAGGGAAGTTAACAGCTCCTAAGGGGAGCGGAAAATTAGTCATTATGGAGGAGAATCCAGAAAGAGACTGTCTGTGAGGCAAACAATGGAGCTCTTGGCTGGAGAAGGGCCCAGTGATTGAGAGCTGCTGCTGTGGAGTGGGAGGGAGGGTGGGGTGGCCACAGTGAAGGGAGTGCCTGGCACTTGTGCCCTTCTCTATCGCCCCAGCACCCCAGGCTCAACTCCCTTCAAGGACTTGGTTTTTCTGCTACCTCCTCCTTCTCGTCCCACCCATATTTCTTTAAAGGACTGACTTCCCCAGCCCCCAACTCTCCTTGTCTGCAGGTAGCTGGGGTGGACTATGGCTGCCTGTGATTGGGAGTGGATACAGGTTCTGGTTCCACCTTGAGCTAACAGAAACTGGAAATCTCAGTTATGTAACAACACTATCATTTTTTGGCGATCTCCTGGCTCTTGCTCAGACATCTCCTCTGTCCCCATGGGTTGTTTTCCATGGAATTAAGGCCCATATCTGTTCCTTGATAGGAGTATTTTGCTTCACACCCTGTCCTTAAACACAGCATCTCCCAGAATCCAGCTGCCTTGTCCCTCTTCTCAGGACCCCTGAGCAGATATTTTTTCTTGAAAGAGGGTCACCTTAATCTATCTAAGGTGGCTTTATCTCTGAACTTCTAAGAGGGGGATCAGTTGGGGAGCCAGAGGGTTGAGTCATCTCATTTACTTCCCTTCACCCAGACCAAACTCCATAATCAAAATGGAAGTTTCCCATCCTCCAATTTCTCTTCTTATTCTTCTCTCACTCATCACCTATGTATACTTACTAATTCTTGTGCGAAGCTCTGCTAGAAGTCTGACTTCTGGAGCTGGAATGTTATGGAAAGAGGAAGACTCTGATATTTATTTCCTTTCTCCTCAGCTCTTCCATGGAAAGGGAACTCCATTACACAAATAGTATATATAAATTCTAAAGGAGCACTTGCAGAACAAAATGCCAGTCAATATCTGCCCTCAAAACTTAGGATTTGTTGGAGGCAGGTGAAATGCAACCATACACTGATGTTTCTCTCCCTTCCTCTCTCTCTCTAAAAACAACAACAACAACAACAACAACACCTTAGGATTTGATAGGCATGGAAGTGTGGAGAGGTTGACAGGCACATGGACAACTGTAATATCAAGTTGAAGGTAGCAGGAAAGAATAATTAACATAAAAATTTTGAGCACTGAAGTAAAGCTAGATCTTATCTGCTTGAAAAGATCAGAAAAGATGCCATAAAGCTAGAAAGGTCTAAAATTTAGAATTGAGGAGTATAGGTGGAGAAGGGGTGAGGTAACATTCTTGCTGAAGGCACAGGCTAAAAAAAGTTCAGAGACTGAAGGTGAGAATGAAGATTAGATGTTATAGTATTCTGAGTAGACTGGCTGGGGAGATGTATCTGGGGTAATAAAAAGACCACTAGAGAAGAAGGTAGGCAGGGAAGCAGGGAAGCACATGGAGAAAGTTTCTTACTTGACTCTCTCCCTTTACAGGTGCCAGCACATTTCAAGAACTTCAGAACCCTGGTGAATCCTCAACATCTGGTCATTTATCTCCTCCTACTCCAAACCTTGTTTATGGTACTTTCTCTGACCATACTGCTCTTCATTTAAGATACAGCCCTCCAGACTACCCTATATCTACAGAACTCCATCAATCTAAACACCACTGCAATGCCACACACCATTTTAGGCCAATTCACAAACCTTTAGATAACTCTACAACTCATCATGAAGTTACTCCCACTTCTGCAGGAAAAGACCCAATTATCCGGAATGGACGCTCTGCTGACTCCAATAACACACATAAAAAATTATCTGATACAAAACATCCAACAACAAAATCCAGGAGTAAAACAACTTGTCTTAAGTCCAAAACAAGCTCAACAATAGTAAAGAGAAATGCCTTCAAAACAGAAACACCTTTGGGGAACACCATCACTACTTCAGACAGTAAGAGCATCACAACTCTTTCCCACCACTCGGGCAAATCAGAGATAAACAAAACACCCATATCTTCCTCACAAAAAAGCACAACATACAAGGCAACAAGTGCCACAGAAGAGACAAAAAGCATTGATAATCATACTGAAGCTGTTAATTACAAAACTATAGTAGCTGTAGATAATACACCAATAAAGACTAGAGAACAAACAAAAGAGACACCAAGAGCCATTGAAAAGATAAAACAAACAACAGGAAAACATGCATATCATGAACAAAAGATCACTTTAGCCACTGTGAAGACCACAAGAGCTCCAGCAATGCCTACAGAACATAGACAACAAAGCACATCAACCCATGAGAAGATCACAAGAGCCCTAGCAATGCCTACGGAACATGGACTACATATTACATCAGCTCATAAAGAATTCACAAGAACTCCAGTAATGCCTACAAAACATGGACAACAGAGCACAACAGCTCATACAAAGATCACAAGAACCCCAGCAATGCCTACAGACCATGGACAACAGAGCACAACAGCTCATAAAAAGTTCACAAGAGCTCCGGCAATGACTACAAAACATAGACCACAGACCATATCAACTCATGAGAATTTCACAAGAACCCCAGCAATGCCTACAGATCATGGACAACAGAATACATCAGCTCATAAAGATTTCACAAGGTCTCCAGCCCCAGCAATTCCTACCAACCACGGACAAGAGAATACATCAGCCCACAAGATGACTACAAGAGTCTCAGCAATGCCTACAAAATATAAACAGCAGAGCACATTGGCCCATGTGAAGGTAACAATAGCCCCAGAAAAGCCTACAGACCATGGACAACAGAAAACATCCGTTCATAAAGAGTTCACAAGACCCCCAGCCCCAGCAATGCCTACAGACCATGGACAACACAGCAAAACAGCTCATAAAAAGTTCACAAGAGTCCCAGCTATGCCTACCCAACATGGACAACATAGCACATCAACTTATGAGAAGATCACAAGAGCTCCAGAAATGCCTACAGACCATGGACAACAGAATACATCAGCTCACATAAAGTTCACAAGAGCCCCGGCAATGACTACAAAACATAGACCACAAACCACATCAGCTCATGAGAATTTCACAAGAACTCCAGCAATGCCTACAGACCATGGACGACAGAATACATCAGCTCACAAAGATTTCACTAGACCTCCAGCCCCAGCAATGCCTACTGACCATGGACAACAGAATACATCAGCCCACAAGATGATTACAAGGGTCTCAGCAATGCCTACAAAATATAAACAGCAGAGCACATTGGCCCATGTGAAGGTAACAAGAGCCCCAGAAATGCCTACAGACCATGGACAACAGAATACATCCGTTCATAAAGAGTTCACAAGACCCCCAGCCCCAGCAATGCCTACACACCTTGGACAACATAGCACATCAGCCTACAAGATGATTACAAGAGCCCCAGCAATGTCTACCCAACATGGACAGCATAGCATATCAGCTTATGAGAAGATCACAAGAGCTCCAGAAATGCCTACAGACCATGGACAGCAGAATACATCAGCTCATAAAGAGTTCACAAGACCCCCAACCCCAGCTATACCTACAGAACATGGACAACACAGCAAAACAGCTCATAAAAAGTTCACAAGAGTCCCAGCTATGCCTACCCAATATGGACAACGTAGCACATCAGCTTATGAGAAGATCACAAGAGCTCCAGAAATAGCTACAGAACATGGACGACAGAATACATCAGCTCAGATGAAGTTCACAAAAGCCCCGGCAACAACTACAAAACATAGACCACAAACCACATCAGCTCATGAGAATTTCACAAGAACCCCAGCAATGCCTACAGACCATGGGCAACAGAATACATCAGCCCACAAGATGATTACAAGAGCCTCAGCAATACCTACAAAATATAAACAGCAGAGCACATTGGCCCATGAGAAGGTAACAAGAGCCCCAGAAATGCCTACGGAACATGGACAACATAGCACATCAGCTTATGAGAAGATCACAAGAGCCCCAGCAATGCCTACAGACCATGGACAACAGAGAACAACAGCTCATAAAAAGTTCACAAGAGCCCCAGAAATGCCTACAGACCATGGACAACAGAATACATCAGCTCATAAAGAGTTCACAAGACCCCCAACTCCAACTATGCCTACAGACCATGGACAACAGAGAACAACAACTCATAAAAAGTTCACAAAAGTCCCAGCAATGACAACAGAACAGGAACAGCAGAGCACATCGGCCCATGAGAAGGTAACAAGAGCCCCAGCAATGCCTACTGACCATGGACAACAGAATACATCAACTCATAAAAATTTCACAAGACCCCCAGCTCCAGCAATGCCTACAGACCATGGACAACAGAGCACAACAGCTCATAAAAAGTTCACAAGAATCCCAACAATGACTATGGAACACAGACAGCAGAGCACATCAGCCCACGAGAAGGTAACAAGAGCCCCAGCAATGCCTACAAAATATAAACAGCACAGCACATCAACCCATGAGAAGATTACACGAGTCCCAGAAATGCCTACAGACCATGGGCAACAGAGCACAACAACTCATAAAGAGTTCACAAGAGCCCCAGCAATGCCTACAGGCCATGGACAACTTAGCACATCAGCCCACATGATGATCACAACAGCCTCAGCAATGCCTACAAAATATAAACAGCAGAGCACATTGGCCCATGGGAAGATTACAGGAACCCCAGAAATGCTTACAAAACATGGGCAGCAGAGCACACTGGCTCATGAGATCACAAGAGGCTCAAGTAAGACTATAGAACACTCATTGAAGACCTCAGGGGCCACAGAGCAAACCATAAGAGCCTCAGGAAAGCCTATAGTACACACAAAGAAGATCATATCTACCAAAGGGAAGACCACACAAATTCCATCAAAGCCTACAGAAAATCCAGCAAGCATCACAGCTGGCACAGAGACTGTAAGACCTCATGTCAAGGTCACAGGAGACCAGTCTATCACTACTTCCTCTCTTCATCCAAATAAAACTGAGGATACCCCTCAGGTGCCCACTGACTCTTTTACACTTTCCACATTCACCATGGAGTTGAGTTCTGTCATGTCAGAAGCCCCAGTCAACAAGAGCCATCCACACCAGAACAAAGATGGCTCACAGGGAGGTTTCCATGTTGGAAAGATGGAGAAGGATTATCCATTCCCTCCGTGGGCCATAGTTATTGTGGTCCTGGTGGCTGTGATTCTCCTCCTGGTGTTCCTTGGCCTGATCTTCCTGGTAAGACCAGGGATGCTCCAGTGTAATGGGCCCATGGGATAGGGAGCTGAGGAGAGGTTATGGATCAGGACTAGAGGGAATAATGAGTCTAGAAAAGGCATGGTGGGTGGGTGCGGGGTGGCAATAGAAGGGCAGAGGTGGTGAAAACTATGGGGAAAGACAACAGATGAATGGGACGTGAAATGTAGAATTGGTGGAAGACTGTGGATTAGGAAAAAGAAGACTGTGGATGAGGAAAAAGGGTGTAAAAGAGGGAAATTTTGTTAGAATAAGGAAAATAGGATGAAAGAAGGAAGAAGAGATCTGGGATTCTGTTATTGGATTAGGGGCTGGAATAAGAATCAAGTTTGGATGGAATCTTGAGAAAGAAGCCAGCTTCTGGCTGAAAGAAGGTCTGGATCAGGAATAGAAAAGGGCCTGAGATAGGGGTATTGGGGAAACAAATGGGATGGCAGATGGTACTCATTTTTCATTTCTCCTCCAAACCCAGATCTCCCACATGATGCGAACACGCCATGAACTAATTCATAACACTGAGGACAATGACCCAGAAGATGATGGGGGCCCAAACTCTTACCCAGTCTACCTGATGGAGCAGCAGACACTAGGTGTGGGCGAGATCCCTTCTCCAAGATGATTTACAAGAAAGTGCCCACCCCCAGCTCTTTCATACCCTACTCCTTTCCTGGATGAGGAATTAGACTCACAATTCCTATTTCCTGAACTCCAGGGAGGGCAAATTACTGACCATTAAGAGCATCAACACTTTGCTGTTTTCCTATTGAAATTGGTCAAGGGATGAGGTGATAGCAAGAAGGATGTGAGTTTGGGAGATAGAAAAGAAAGAACCAGTAATACAAGCCAAGTGTTCTCTGTAGAAGATGATGGTCTGAGAATGAAAAGATGCATAATGGACACTTGGGGCGGGGACTAATATAGGACATCAATGCTGGGAGGGGCAGGACAGCTTTTGGAAGCTTGGGAGCCTTAGAGGGCAATGCCCAGATTTGGCTTGTGAGGTGGGGTTATGAGAAAGGGGAGACTGAGGCCAATCTATATTATTTCCATCTACTGATACTTAAAGAGTGTGTAAACAGGCTTGTCTCTGAATTCCCAGGGCTACTCCCCTTCCCCTCCTTCTTCTTTCTTCTCCCTTGTTATTTCTTTTCCTTCCTTCTTCACCTTCTGTCTCCCTCTCTACCTACCCCTACCCCTCTGTCTCCTTCTCCTTCTTCCTCCTTCTCCCACTCCTTCTAATATAAAAATAGGATCTGAGAGGAAAAGAGGATTTATTTATTTCTCCATCCTCTCCATTTCCAGCAGAAACAGAAATTTCAGAAAATATCATAAGCATCTCTCACTGAGATGGTTCTTTCTTCTTCTTCTCAAATCTCTTAGTTTTTCTAAAGATCTATGATGGACATCCTATAGATTTGGGTGCTGGGTGTGGTTGAGCACACAGGGAGGGATTTTGTTTGCCCTGCAGTCTCATCCATTGATACCCATCCCAGACCTTCCCTGATTGTGTTTTCCACTCAGCATTTTATTTTCCTGCCTCTTCCACAAAAAGCCACTCAATAGCCTTCTCTATTGCCCCATCCTCTTTCTTCATACCTTCATCCAAGATCCAATACCCACTCAGTGAGCATTTTACCCATATGTTTTCTAGTCCCCCCCCCCACCTTTATTAAAGCCCTTTTACCTATTACAGATTGAGCAGAAGTGGAAAGGGAGAGTTGACAGATGACAGATAACTTCCTTGTAGCTATTGGTCTTTTTATAATAAAGTGTAAAATATTTACAAAGTAAAGACATCATAATCATTAAACTATCAACTGGAAGAAAGTTTTCTGGTGTTCTTGGCTCTGGCTGTGATCTTGCAGATGACCTTGACCAGCATTGGCTAGAGGACAGGACTGAAAATCTTTGGAGGACAAAGAAAGAGGAAGTTGAATTTCTATTGCTCCTAAAATGGCTCACTCTGGGATTTAGATGAGTTGGGCTGAGTTCATGCTGAGCTCAATTACATGGTGACAAAATGAGGAAACACTTTGTTATTTAATAAGCAAGTATTCCTCAGCACCTATTATACATTCTGTTAAAGAATATAAAGAACTTTAAGGCATAGTTTCCACTTGAGACACAAATACAGGAATATTAAAATTATTCAATAAAATCTATAATAAGGTAGTAGTACACAGAATAAAATAAGACTAATAAATGAAACTGCATATTTATGGACACCTGCATGTTCCATATGTATGCTAGCCCTGCTCCCAATCCATTCCATGTCCAAATGCCAGTCCCAGCAGAATCACCACCTAGTCTCCATGGAGCCTAACCCTTACTCTCACTAGAGCATTTTTTGCTGATCAGAAAGGCCCCTGATTTGCCATAGGCCTTCCAACCTTAATTCCAATCAGCATCAAATAGCAGGGCCATGGGTTGCTCTTCACTACCTTTGGCATCCCACTTGTGCACTGCTAGCAGCCTATCCTAATCCAGACACTCCTGCCACTAAATCATCTGCCCAAGCTCAACTTGGGCTGGAGGACCTCGGCCTGAGGGTCTCTCTTTATTTCTTACCAGACACCCACTCTACTTGGATCCCAGAAAGGAGTCATGCCAGGTGGCAGAGGGACCTCAGATCTGGGTCCATGGAGAGAACCTTGAAGCAGAGGCCACCTGGGTTCTGGGAGAGGGCTGGGGTGCCTGAGAAAAAGGAGCAGGATGCTCCATTTTTAGTCATGGCAGATGATGATTTAGCATGTGGCAGCTGCTAGGACAGGAGTGTCACTCACCCTGGGAGGAAAGCAGGCAGATGCCCCTTAACCTTAGCCTCTAGCCACTGAATTTCCCCACCTAATTTTATTTTGTTTTTTTGAACCCTTACTTTAGAAAAGATTTTATTCATTATTTTTAGAGAGAAAGGCAGGGAGGGAGGAAGAAAGGGAGAGAAACATCAATGTATGGTTGCCTTTCACCTGCCCCCAGCTAAGGACCTGGCTGGAGACCTGGCTTGCAACCTGGTTATGTGCCCTGGCTGGTAATCGCACTATCCACCTTTGGGTTAGCAGGACAGCGCCTATCCACTGAGACACCAGCTAGGGCTGAACCCTAATTTTAAAAGCCCAAACAAAATAAAACAAAACCATCTCTGCCTTCCCACCCCCAGAGGAGCAGCTCAAAGGGTGTGTGATGGGGGAGTGGGGGGTTTTCATCTCCAGGCTAAGGGACAGAAGAGCTATTCTTCCTTTTCTGGTCTCTTTTTCTCTTGCTTGCTAATGATTACTTTGCAAACTAGGGGAAACCCCTTAGCAACTCAGTGGGTGGGCTCTCCTTTGGCAAAACATTTTATGCCAAAAAATGTTTTTTGGCTCCCTCTTTAAGCTTATGGCGCTCCTGTCCCCTGGGGAGAGGCCCTCAGGGAGCCAGTGCCCAAAGCCCTGCGGCCTGGACGGCCAAGGGCGACAGCAGCGGGAAGGCGGGCACTGGGCTGCTCTCTCATTTGTGCAGCCCTCCTTCCTTTCCTCGTGGCTTCACTGGCCGGAGTTGCCGAGGCTTGCTTGCTAAAAAACGGAGAAGTGTTCTGGGTCGTCCGCAAGCGAGCATTGCCCGAATCGGGCTGCCCTGGAGGAGCCTTAGCGCGGCCAGCGCCCTGCAGATCCGGTGGATCCCGCGGTTCCCGTCCTCACCCCCTCCTCGGGCCTGGCCCTTTAGACTGCCCGCAGCTTGGCTCCACCACCCCACATGATGGTACAGCTCTGGAGTTTTGCTGTGCTTCCACTCACACACAGCCTCAGCCACGCCCCCCCCC
>PVIW01009095.1:0-11045 GCA_004026585.1 Noctilio leporinus | reverse complement strand
GTATCCTGCTCCTTCCTCCAAAGTCAGGTTTTCCCTTTCAGTCCTTTGAATTTGGGCTCAAAGCCTTGTTCTTCTGGCCAGTCAGTACTTCAGGCCAGCCTGTCACCTCTGTCACCTTCTGAGACTTTTGAACTAGCCTGGCAGGTTCCACATCTGCTCTCACAGAGCCCAGTCCTCTTCTAGCTAACTGCCAGCTCTCACAGCCCACCTGGCCCAGACAGCCCCCTAGCCCTCTTGTTGGCACAAGTAATGACACATAAACAAAAGAGTTACAAGTTTGCGAAAATGCCACAGGCTCTGCTTCATCTTCCACCAGCAGGTCATACAGTCACTGTCACCTGCGCCCATTCTTTCCTCCTTTACCTGATGCACCCATTATTTTTCATGCCTGAGTTCTGTTCTCCAGAGGCAACAACTTGCAATTTTTACCTTTTTCTTGTGGTATTTTGTAACTACACATTTAAACATCATACCCATGTTATATTTTAACATGCATCTTTTAAATGCATCTTTTATTGGTCCACATAATATTGTAAGGCTCAATAGTTCTTATCCCAAATGCACCTGAAAAGACTTAATAATTCAGATATATCCAATATCATGGGGGATAAATGTCCTTTTCAAAACAAAATGAATTGAAAAATTCTAATCAAATTTTTGTCAGTAAACTTTACTTTTAGTTGCAATTATTAAATAAAATATTTAAAAAGTCTCTAATAGGAAATTACACAAGTCCAAGAGACAATATCCTTGAATTTTTCCCCATTTGTTTAGAACATAATTAAAAAGAAAAAAGATTTTACTTATTTTTAGAGAGAGGGGAAGGGTGAGAGAAAAAAAAAAAAAAGAGGGAGAGAAACATCAACCTGTGCTTGCCTCTTATACATCCCCAACTAGGGAGCTGGCTCTCAACCCAGGCATGTGCCCTGACTGAGAATTGAACCAGCTATCCTTCAGTTAGCAGGCCAGTGCACAATCCACTGAGCCACACCAGCCAGGGCTGTTCAGAATGTAATTTTTAAAAAGGTTTTATATATTATTTTCAGAGAGACAGAAGGGAGAGGCAGAGAGGGAGAGAAACATCAATGTATGGATGCCTTTCACCTGCCTCCAGCTACGGACTTGGCTAGAGACCTGGCTTGCATCCTCATTATGTGCTCTGACTGGGAAATCGAACCAGTGACCTTTGGGTTCGCAAGCTGGTGCCTTATCCACTGTGCCACTAGCCAGGGCTTGAGGACACTTTTAAAACTGCTTTTAGAGAGAGGAAGGGAGAGAGAGAAACATCGATTGGTTGCCTCTTTTATGCACCTGGACCTGGGATCAAACCTGCAACCTAGGTATATGCCCTGACCAGGAATTGAATCCTAAACCCTTTGATTACAGGACAATGCTCTACACAGCTGATCCATACCAGACAAGGCACAAATCCCCCCAACCCAAGATTTTATTTATTTATGTTTAGAGAAAGGAGAAAGGAAGGAGAAAGAGGGGGAGAGAAACAGGGAGGCGTGGTTACCCCTCACACCCCCCCCAACTAGGGACCCAGCCTGAAAAGCAGGCATGTGCCCTGACTGGGATTTGAACCAGCGACTCTTGAGTTCACAGGCCAGTGCTTAACCCACTGAGCCACACTAGCTGGGGCCAAGGTTTTTAAATTTTAAATCTTTTCATCAGGTATTCTTTATATTTTTTAATATATTCATATGGGTATTTTCTGTTATTCATTTACACCAGCTATTTAAGTAACTTGTACAAACAGAATTTACCTTATCTTAGAAAAGCATTCAGATGCAGTAGTGGGGCTCAGCAGATCACAAAACATACAGCATGATGAAAATATCCCTAGAATATAGATCACAGGTTTTAAAATCAATTGTATTAAAACATTAAAGTACGTTTATAGTTAACTCCTGCTTATGTTTTAGGAAAGCTGTTATAAAAAACCCACTGTTTCATAGGTAGTGGACACAGATGGCTGATGCAGGTAATTGGGAACTAAGAATCACAATCTTTATTAGCACTAGACCGTGGCTGAAATGACAGACACAAAACTCTTAAGTAAGCTCCAAGGGCATGTAATGGCATATCACAATGATTTATTTTATTATTTTTCAAAGCAAAATACTAGCACAGCCTTGAATATTCATCCTCCTCTGTGTCAGCTTGTGGTAAATCTACTGAACTACCTTTCCTTCTCTTTCCCCTCCCCACCTCCTCTTTCCTCTCAGCCTCCTTCCCAGCTTCCTCCTCCCTCTCCTCCTAATGTTCTTCCTCTTTTTCCCCTTCAAATTGTTTTATTGTGGTAAACTATGCATAACATAAACTTTGGCATTTTAACTTTCTTTGCATAACTATTCTAAATGTACAATTCAGAATCATTAAGTCCTTTCACAGGATCATGCAACCATATTAGAGCTTTCATTATCTCTTCCAAACACAGCATACCCAGGCCCTATTTAGCATAAATGCTGTCCCTGTGCCTGAAATATGGAGCACCAAGAACTCTTACATGACAGCCTAATCTTACTGCTCAGTGGACAGACTGCCATGAGCCTTGGTGTGCTAGAGCTCTCCCTAACACGACATTATTCAGCCAGGTAGCCAGGCAGGAGAACTAGGACTTGAGCAACTGTTCTCTTAGCTCCAGCTGGATAGTTCTCAATTTCCTTATAAACGTTTGCTTCTTTCTGAATAGTGCTGCTTGATCAATCTTGCATCTTTGTACTAGTGGCCTGGAGGTTTTCCTAAGCACTCAACTGCCTGTTGGTGTTCCTCATTTGCTGGCATGCTGGCTAGCTGTTGATACACTTTTCTGGATCTGTGTTTTCTAAGAGCATTCCAGCTCACTCCGACGTTCCAGTGCCTCCAGGGCTGCTCTATCAGGAGCAGTGTTTTCTAGACGTTTTATCAGGCAATAACATGTTCTCTAAGCATCTTGTCACCTGTTTCTATCATTTCTGGTCTAGACTCTAGTCAAGTCACTGCACATATTAGATATAATTTTCCTTCCCTTTTCTTACTCTTCCTTATTTCTACTCAGGCCTCACCTCCTTTTGTTTAGTGGCCATCCTTTCGATTTCGATCAGAAACAGTTTTTTGTAAATATCCCCTCCACACAAGTTTATTACATCCCATCACTTCTGCCAACAGCAAACATACCTCAATTCTATGTTTTAAAGTATGTTAGTTTTTAAAAAGATTTTACTTTCTTTAAAAAAAAAAATATTATTATTTTTAGAGAGAGGGGAAGGGAGAGAGGCAGAGAGGGACAGAGACATCAATGCATGGTTGACTTTCATCTGCCTCCAGCTACGGACCTGGCTGGAGACCTAGCTTGGAATCGAACCAGTGACCTTTGGGTTCACAGGCTGGGGCCTTATCCACTGAGCCACCAGCCAGGGCTCTCAATTCTATTGACAACTATCCTAATTTTTCAGATACTCTCTATCACTTCTGTAACAAGTACAACCTACCACCTGTGAAACCACCACCTCATCTTTAGTATATTGACCCCTGATTCCATTCATGGGCTATGTGTCACCTGTTATCTGTTTTTCCAAATATAGTGTTATTGGAGCATAGCCAGTCTATTCATTGACATTTATAGCTGCTTTCCAGGGACTTTGCATAGTTGTGACAGAGTCTGTGTGACCCAAATAGCTTTAAAACTTTACCATCTGACCCTTTACAAAGAAGGTTTGCCAACCGTTGTTTCAGTCTTAGACCAGAATGATTTTTCTTGTGCTCTGGCACTTGCTCTGAACGAAACCATGCCTACATTTGCTGTTAGCACTCATGTTGTTCTGAGCCTCCCACTGCCATTCCAGTGAGTGAAATTGTTTTGCACCTGTGTAACCACTTCTGATCCAAATAGAGCCATTGCTGTGGAAGCCACTGCCTCTACTATAATAGGTCCTCCACATGTTCTGAGTCCAGCCTCTCCTGTCACTGGGGCCAGCCTCCTTCATGTGGATCAGGTTCTTCCACACCTGTTTGGGGGCACACTCACCCGGACCTTGTTGACCACCACGAAACATTGTTAGATCATGTCACCTCTGCTCCCAGCCATGGCCAGTGCCTCACCCATGAGTAGATCTCATTCTATTATCTTCCACCAGCACCCTCCTTACACCCAATGACTACATCATAAGAATAGCACTTTTATCTCTTTGGGCAGCACTTCTGAACTTGAATAGGCCTTCTGCTTCTGAATGGGTTACAGTCACATTTCCTCAGTCCTCTGCTTCCACTATCATCAGCACTATGAGTGGACATATTCTACCTCTTCTTCTCTAGAACATGCATCTCCATTCTGGGGACTATGGCCTGTAGTAAATTACTTTCTACCATTTCTCATCCCACAATACCTCTCTTCCAACCACCACCAGCACAGGTGTGCTGGATTCAATTCCTCTGTGTGAAGTAGATCTTCCTCCCCCCTTTAATTGTCTGCACTACAAATGCAGCATAGTGTGTGACCTGTTTCCTAGGCACCAGGACCACTGGAACAAGACCCACTAGGCCCATCTCTGCCACCACTGGAATGGAGTCCATGACCACTGCTACTGTAACAGGACCCTTGATGGGGGTCCCAGTTTTAATGGGCTCAATTTGCCCACCACCAGGAATGACTCTTTTTTTTTTTTTTTAATTTTATTATTGTTGTATTACATCCATCCCCTTTTTTGCTCCCCTCTGTCCCCCTCCCCACCCACCCATTCCCCCCAAAGAGGAATGGCTCTTAATAACAAAGTCTGGTGAAAAGGAAAGGTATTTTGTTTATTTGAGGAATATAGAGATTTATATTAAAGGTGCAGTTGTACCGTTAAATCCCACTCCCTTGAAAACATCTACAATATACAGTCCTGCCCGATTAGGCTAGCTTTAAACCAGACAAGCAAAAGATATCATCTTTCAGAAACACAACAATTCGCAGCTTAGCATCCCACTATAAATTCAAAGTTCCTGGCAGCTGCTATACCCAATTAGGTGAGTACCCTGCACACACTCCCCAACTCTTTAATTCCCTATCTCTGTGCAAGCTGCAAGTCTCCCTTTCTCTCCTTCACTTCCCCCTCTTCTCAAACCACAGGAGTTCTCAGGCTGCATGTCTGTCTATGGGTCCATCCAGGGGAGTGAAAGAATCCCTGTCTGCAAGTCCATATGGGAGAGCAGAGCAAGATTGCATGTCTCTCTGTATGTCTATCTTGGGGAGAGAGGGGGCGGGGGGAGAGAGAAAGAGGGCGGGGTGCGGAGAGAAACCTCAAAACCACGAATCTCTCTGCATGTCTGTCTGGGTGAACGAGAGAGACCTCGTGTCTGCTGCCCTATTTTAAGACGTAATGGCCTGCGACTGAGTGGTGGGGTGACCAATGGTGGCCACCAATGAAATCTCTATAGTCCTGTAAGTTCTTTCAACACCCTTCTATAGTCAAAACCCCTCCCATCTTCTTGAGGTAAAAGGTTTATCTAGTCATTTGCATAACCAAGTCACTAGCCACCAGCCATAATTATGCAAAGTAACTTTCTCAGGAGAAATGGCTTACTTCAGTGTCCCTCCCCCCATCCCCAAACTGCGAAGAGTGGGGGATTTTGACTTTCTCCCACTCTGTAACACTACCAGCAACGCTGACCCTAAGATTGCCCCAAAGACCTCTGGCCTGAGCTCCTTCAATATTGGACCTTCATCTATGTAAGGGATAGAAATGGTTTGTTTTCAGGGTAGTGCAGCCTATAGGTAGAGGGCTAAAAGCAGAGGGAGGCATGTCTCAGCCACTGACCCAGTAATCCTGAGCCTGGTGCAATACGGCTGCCAGGCATTTTGAACGACACAAATAAACTGTGATAGTACAGAACTGGGGGAGCCCTTGAAAGTTTGTGTGTGTCATCTCAAATAGCCGAGGCAAAGAAAACCTTGAGACTGTATTCATCCCAAGGCCTGGAAGGGGAAGGGAACTACAGTGCCCTTGGAAAATTCTCTAAAACAGCTTTGGTTAACTGCCTGGCCCATGTCACTATACAAAACAACCAAATAGTCTGGAGCAAGACAAAGATTAGGGCTAACAGGCTCCCCCCCATACCTATGTTTAGGTGGTCAAGTCTCCTTCCAGAACAAAGGGAGGGGAAATAGCCAATTGTTTTTAGACAGGATAGTACTCAGCCAGTGAGGAAGCCGGGGAAGGGACCTACGCACTAGGAAATAAAAGCCCTACTGTGCTTCCACTGGGTATGCCTGCCTAGCAGACAGACAACCCACCTTGCAATAACATCATTAAAGCCTCAACTTGGCTGCACTTTTTGTCTCCAAGTCCAGTTCTTGAGTTTGGATGGGTGAGTATTTCTCAAAATCTACCACCTCCGTCCCTGGACCTAGGACCACCAGTACAGGGCCTACCCCTGAGCCAACCACCGCTCCTGGAACCAGCACCACCTCCCATATAACTGGCTTAGTCTCTATGGGCAAAACCATAGTCCATGAGAGCCACACACCAACAAATGTCACTAAACTAAGTGGACATTACAGCCCTGTGCATCATTCTCATCTCTCTGGCTGCCATCATGGTCAGTGTCGGATTGTTAGTGGGACTGAGTTTTTGCCTGTGGAGTGACTGTGTATGGAATTGGGGGAACCTACCTAGCAGATCATGAGTGGGAGTAGAATAATGGGAGTGGGATGTTCAGAAGGAGAGGGCAATGTTCCGTTTATCTGAGCCCACTACAGACTAGCAGCAGGACCAAGCTGTAGCCTCACAGCAGATTTATGGGCTCTTGGCCACAAGGAAGACTGTGCACCAGGGGGACCAAGGAGCTTCTTGCCAAACTAAGGAAGAGGGTCCTCGTAGTTGGGGGCAATGAGGAGTTTCAGTGAAGTTCAATGGAGCAGAGTCTGAGTAAGCTCAAAGTGAAACAGGGCTGTGTGGCCAGGTCTGCAGTAGCCTGAACTGTAAAGTGGACCCAACTCTCTTGGGCACAAATGACAAAGTTACAAGAGACTTGGATACATTCAGAAACTCTTTGTCTTCCCTTGGGCTGGAAATGGAGGCTGCTTCTCTGTGTCAAAGTAACTTGGATTATCCAGACAAGGTTGACATACTTCTTTCTTACTGAAATAATTTCAAACAGCAAATTTGACACAGTCTGTGATTATAGAGAACCACATTTTTCACTGACTGAATCACAAAGTGAGTAGTAAGTCATTCAAAGAAGGGACTCTAAGAGCCCTGGCTGGTAGCACAGTGGATAAGGCGCCGGCCTGCGAACCCAAAGGCCGCAGGTTCAATTCCCCAGCCAGGGCCCATAACAAGGTTGCAAACCAGGTCTCCAGCCAGGTCTGTGGCTGGAGGTAGGTGAAAAGCAACCATACATTGATGTCTCTCTCCCTCTTTGCCTCTCTCCCTTCCCCTCCTTCTGGAAATAATGAAATAAAATCTTTAAAGAAAAAAGAGAAGGGACCCTAGTGATGCTTCCTGGCTGCAATGTGTGTCTGGGGAAAGCATTGGGGAAAGCATCTTTGCAGAGAAACTGGCAGCTCCATTCCAGGTTGTCAGCCCAGCTGATGAATGGCAGGGTAGCTGATGAATGGCAGGGTAGGCTGCTACTTTCTCAGTTTCTCTGGTTTTTACTTTCTCTCAGAGGATAATATAAACATCATGAGAAGGAGAGAGACAGAAAATGTACAAGAAGTGGGGAAAAAGAAAAGAAAGGTGAAGTGGGGCCCAGGGGAGAGTTAAGAAGACAATGGAGAGGGGAAGGAAGCTTGTCTTTGATAAAGTGGTAAAGTTCTGGGACAATAGCACTAGAAGAAAGGTCTCAAGAAGTGATGAGCTTTGGTCCCCAAAGGCTTTTCACTTCCATCACCAATGCTACCACACGCTACTTCTGGAAGTATGGGGGGAGTGGGAGCTCTTTTCCAGCCTTTAAAAATTTTCACTTAAGTGAAAAGAAATTCACTTTTCTAGGTACCTCTTAGCACAGCCCAAATAGGTTTAAAATGTCAAAATACCTCATTAAAGGCTAAGGGTAAGTAACAAGGCAATAGCCTTACAAGAACTGAAACCATAGAAATGCTCACCCCAGTGCAGGAGAGGCTCTGGGGCTCAGAGCACTGTCCTGCCTCCAGCCTAGAGCCCTGTGCTGCCTGTGCTGGATGTGGCAGCCACACACTGGCCGCTGACTGCATGTATGCATTTTATTCTCCACCCTGCTCTTTTATTTTCTTTAAAATTTTTATTCATTATTTTTTAGAGAGGGGTCAGGGTGTGAGGAAGAAATGGAGAGAAACATCAATGTATGGTTGCCTTTCACCTGCCTCCAGCGGGGAACCTGGCTGGAGACCTGGCTTGCAACCTGGTTATGTGCCCTGACTGGGAATTGAACCAGTGACTCTTGGGTTCGCAGGCCAGTGCTCAATCAGCTGAGCCACTAGCCAGGCCTTCCTTCCATTCTGCTCTTAATTCTCTATGCCAATGCATTTTTCTTATTCTATTTTATTTTATTTTTACATATTTACAATTTTATATACTTACTTATCAATATATCTTCTATCTTTACAATTATAAAATTATTTCAAATTATACAACAGCGGTAACATTGAACTCCCTTAAACATACATTGTTGTAGCCTTCATTTGATTTACCCTTAAAGAAACAATTATTTACTCAAATCTAACACACAATGACTACCAAGAGGAAGCACATAGGAAAACTGTGGGAAAAAAATAGATAAAAATTTTCACACAAGTCTTAAGTGAATCTATTTCAGTAACTTAAATAAATAGCATTTTATTATTTACTAAGCTTCCCATGCCAGGAAAACAAAACAAAACAAAAACAACCCCTATAAACTGTACCTTTAAAAATGTTCTGACATTTATAAACAATCAAGTTATATTCTATATCTCAATCAGTGGATTGTAGTAAGGGCTAGCTACAATTTAGGCTCAAATAAATACTATCCATGCATATATATATTTAATATTTTATTTATTATTTTTAGTGAGAGGGGAAGGAAGAGAGGTAGAGAGGGAGAGAGAGACATCAATGTACAGTTGCCTTTTTCACCTGCCTCCAGCTACAGACCTGGCTGGTGACCTGGCTTGCAACCTGGTTATGTGCCCTGGCCGGGAATCACACCAGCGACCTTTGGGCTCGCAGGTGGGCCTGAGTACACTCTTGACTGTTCCTCGCTGCTTAAATCCCTTTTGTAATGCGTTGCTTCCAGAAACAGCTTGGTCTGCTTATGGATTTCTTGGCTTGTCTTGTGTAAGGTCTTGAGAAATTCTATGAACTCTTTAGATGCTCTGTCCATTTCAAAGCTGGTTTGTTGGTTTATAGAAGGACCACGAGCTTTTGCTTCCTGAATTTCCTTCTGTGATCCAGTCCTGGATGAAGCACTGAAGAACTTCTTCACTGTGGTAACCTTATGGGTCTTCTCATTGGTTTTCTTTTCTTCAAACTTAGGAAATGTGAGGGACTGAGTCCCTTAGCTGCTCTGACTGCTGGCAAAGGCCTCTTCCTCCTTCCACTGGAGTCACTCAGCCAGTTTCCAATCCTCCTGAATCTGCTTTTGCCTGGCTTTGTGGTACATACACCTCCCTCCAGCACCTGGAATAGAAACCAGGCCAAGCAGGGTTGCCATTGTAACCACATCCTTTTTTGTACAGGAGCTCTGATTGACCACAGGAATTCTAAGACGTTCAGACTTAAGGCTCATCTCCTTCCTTGTCCATGGACCCACCAGGATCGAGATCGCTGCTCTCCTAGTGTCTTTCGAGTCCACAGCCCACTCTCACACCAACCCACACTCTCTAAAGCCCCACCCTGGACGCTGTGTTCTTGTTCTATTTTTATTTTTATTTATTATTTTAAAATATAATTTAATTTTATTCTTGTTCTAATTTTTAAATTTAATTTTATTGTTGTTGTATTACATCCATCCTCTTTTTGCTCCCCTCTGTCCTCTTCCCCACCCACCCATTCCCCACCAAAGTCAATCCCACCTGTTGTCCATGTCCATGGTTCCTTCATACTAGGTTCTTGTCTAAGCTGCTCCCCTTCCTTGCCTCTTCTTCCCCCCTCCCTCCAACCCCCTTCCCCCTGACCACTGAAGGCCTATTCCCTGTATTCATATATTTGGTTCTGTTTTGCTTGTTAGTTTTGCTCATTATTGTCCTGTAATGGGTGAGATCATATGGTATTTGTCCTTCATTGATTGGCTTATTTCACTAAGCATAATACTCTTCAGTTCCATCCATGTGTTGCAAAGGGTACAAGTTCCTTCTTTCTTTCTGCTATATAGAATTCCATTGTGTAAATGTACCAAAGTTTTTTTTTTTTTTATCGTTGTTGTATTACATTCATCCCCTTTTTGCTCCCCCTATCCCCATCCCCACACACCCATTACCCCCAAAGTCAATCCCACCTGTTGTCCATGTCCATGGTTCCTTTATACTAGGTTCTTGTCTAAGCTGCTCCCCTTTCTTGCCTCTGCCTCCACCCTCCCCCCTCCCACCAACCCCTTTCCCCTTGACCACTGAAGGCCTATTCCTTGTATTCATATCCGTGGTTCTATTTTGCTTGTTGTTAGTTTTGCTCATTATTGTCCCGTAATGGGTGAGAACATATGATATTTGTCCTTCACTGACTGGCTTATTTCACTAAGCATAATACTCTCCAGTTCCATCCATGTTGTTGCAAAGGGTACAAGTTCCTTCTTTCTTTCTGCTGTATAGAATTCCATTGTGTAAATGTACCAAAGTTTTTTTGATCCAATCATCCACTGATGGGCACTTAGGCTGTTTCCAGCACTTGGTATTGTAAATACTGCCGCTATGAACATAGGTGTGCATAGGTTCTTATGAATTGGTGTTTCAGGATTCTTTGGGTATAGTCCAAGTAGTGGAATTGCTGGATCAAAAGGCAGTTCCATTTTTAGTTGTTTAAGGAAACCCCATACTGTTTTCCACAGTGGCTGCACCAGCCTACATTCCCACCAACAGTGTATGAGGGACCCCTTTGCCCCGCATCCTCTCCAACACTTGTTGT
>PVIW01009094.1:0-54706 GCA_004026585.1 Noctilio leporinus | reverse complement strand
GTGGGAATGCAGGCTGGTGCAGCCACTGTGGAAAACAGTATGGGGTTTCCTTAAAAAGCTAAAAATGGAACTGCCTTTTGATCCAGCCATTCCACTACTTGGACTATACCCAAAGAAGCCTGAGACACCAATTCATAAGAACCTATGCACACCTATGTTCATAGCGGCACTATTTACAATAGCCAGGTGCTGGAAACAGCCTAAGTGCCCATCGGTGGATGATTGGATCAAAAACTTTGGTACATTTACACAATGGAATTCTATATGGCAGAAAGAAAGAAGGAACTTGTACCCTTTGCAACAACATGGATGGAACTGGAGAATATTATGCTTAGTGAAATAAGCCAGTCAGTGAAGGACAGGTATCATTTGTTCTCACCCATTACGGGACAATAATGAGCAAAACTAACAACAAGCAAAACAGAACCAAGTGTATGAATACAAGGAATAGGCCTGCAGTGGTCAGGGGGAAAGGGGTTGCGGGGAGGGGGGAGGCAGAGGCAAAAAAGGGGAGCAGCTTAGACAAGAACCTAGTATAAAGGAACCATGGACATGGACAAC
Source organism: Noctilio leporinus (assembly GCA_004026585.1). Taxonomy (NCBI): domain Eukaryota; kingdom Metazoa; phylum Chordata; class Mammalia; order Chiroptera; family Noctilionidae; genus Noctilio; species Noctilio leporinus. The sequence goes on along the minus strand of PVIW01009094.1, from coordinate 54,145 downwards.
AGGTGGGACTGACTTTGGGGGGAAAGGGTGGGTGGGGAGGGGGACAGAGGGGAGCAAAAAAGGGATGGATGTAATACAACAACAATAAAATTTAAAAAAAAAAAAACAAACAAACAAACAAAAAGAACAACAGAACAACTTAGGGACAGCGTATTGTATATAGATGAGCTCCCCTGAAAAGTGCCTACTGCATCCCATCCTGCTTCCAACCAAGTATTTTCAGATCATTTCTAGAAGGTTCCTATCTGGCTGCTAAGCTTCCCTATGAGGAAGCACCTTCCCTCCCCAAAATTTATTTTTCTCCTTGCTATAATCTCCATAATATTCTGACCTGAAATGTGGCCTATTAAGCAGCAGGAAGTTCTGACTGGATTAGCCAGGCAGAGTAAGACTCTTAGGGCACAAAAGGCATCTAAATCTTTCAGGCTTAGGCTGAATCTCATGTCTGCTTGGCAAGAGGAGAGCCTGAGTTGTCCAGGATATGTATATTCCCTCTACTCTCTCTTTCCTTCCCACCCACCCCTCTCGCATGAGCGCCCACATGTCCATACATATTCATACATAAACCCTTCCTTTTAAGTCAAAGAAATTGGTAGCACAACATAATGGAGAAGAGCAAATCTTACTGAAAACACTTGGAGGTTCCTATTTCACCTTGTGTGTAACTTTTGGAAGCTATGTGACATGTCTACTAAAAACAGTAATGCATTCAAAGAAACCATCCTAATACATGGCATAATAAGACCTAAGTTAGTCTCTGTCTTTGATGCTTCTTGCTATGTGAGCCTGAGAAAGTCACCTCAGTTCTATGAGATTCGGTTTCATCATCTGTTAATATAATATTTAGTTCACTAAATTGTTAAAAGGATCCACTAGCCACACTTATGAAAATACATGATAAATTCTAGTACCACCAAATGTATGATGTAGTCATGAGGATGATAATGATACAAAATCATGATGTTAAAAAGGATGATGGTGAGGAGGCTGCTGGCAATGATAACACAGTTATGTACAGCATGACATTTTGATCAAGAGCAGACCACATAGAGGATGCAACTGGCAATAACTTTGCATCTCCATATTTCACATTCTTCTTATTTGAAAAACTACATTTCTGAGGTTATGATTTAACATCATTGTTTCAGATAGCAAGTATCAAATTCTGAAAGCAACCATCATGTCAAAGGGATACAATGTTAGAACAACCATAGTTTCTGGACTATATGCAGGGTGAACTGCTAAGGAAATTGCAGACTTCAATAACATCTCTTTATGTACAGTTTACAACACAAAGAAAGTATATAATGCTGATTCTGATGTCACCACACCAACAAGGAAAATGCATAAATTACGCAAGGATTGCACAAGTCCAGATACTATACACAGAATCCAGGAGGTCATCAATGAAGATCCAGATATTTACTTTGACATTTTTGTTTTGTTTTGTTTTCACCACTGACCACCACCTCCTGGCAGCCACCATTTTACTTTGTGATTCTATGAGTTTGGCATTTTTTAAATTTTATTTTATTGTTGTTCTATTACATCCATCCCCTTTTCCTCTGCTCCCATTCCCCACCCACCCACTTCCCAACAAAGTCAATCCCACTTATTGTCCATGTCCATGGTTCTTACATGCGAGTTCCTTAACTAAACTGCTCCCCTTCTTTGCCTCCTCCTTTCCCCTCTCACTCCCCCCTGCCCACTGAAGGTCTATTCATTGTATTCATGTATCTGGTTCTATTTTGCTTGTTTGTTTGTTTTGTTTATTATTGTCCTGTAATGGGTGAGATCATATGGTATTTGTCTTTCATTGACTGGCTTATTTCACTAAGCGTAATACTTTCCAGTTCCATCCATGTTGTTGCAAACGGTAGGAGTTCCTTTTTCTTTTCTGCTGTGTAGTATTCCATTGTCTAAATGCACTAAAGTTTTTTGATCCAATCATCCACTGATGGGCACTTAGGCTGTTTCCAGCACTTGGCTATTGTAAATAGTGCTGCAATGAACATAGGGGTACATAGATTCATATGAATTGGTGTTTCAGGGTTCATAGAATATAATCCTAGTAATGGAATTGCTGGATCAAAAGCAAGTTCCATGAGGAGAACCAAGATAGCGGAGGAGTAAGTGGAGCTACACCAAACTCCTCCCAACACCAACCTGGAATTACAACCTAATTGGGGAGTTATGATCCAGAATAACCAACAAAACACCACTTGGAGAGAAGCCTTACTATCACAGACAGAACAGAAGAGTCTGCTTCATCACAACATGACTGGTAAGAAGTGGGGAGACATGTGAGGGCTAGCTGGGCTCACATGGGTGGCAGGTGAAGGGACAGAGAAACACCTCGGTAGCTGGGGGCTCCACCTGAGAAACGTGAGTTCTAAACTCCTAGCTGGGCTTCCCAGCCTCCAGCAACACAGCTGAGAGTAAAACAGCACCCAGCTGTGAAATCAAAAAGCTGCTAGGTTTAACCAGCTTAACAGAGAGACCGAGTTCTTAAAGGGACCATACAAGAAAATACCGTGACATCCACCTACCCTGGGCTCCAGCAGAGTAAGGGCAGAGTGGACTAGAGAGTCTTGTTTTTCATTGCTTGAAATGTTTTTTGCCATTCCCTTATGGCTTGTTGTGTTTCTGTGGAGAAATCAGCTGATAACCTTTTTGGACCCCCCTTGTATGTTATTAGCTATTTCTCTCTTGCTGCTTTTAGGATTCTCTCCTCGTCTTTCAAATTTGCCATTTTCATGATGATATGTCTTGGAGTGGGCCTGTTTGGGTTCCTCTTCAATGGGACCCTCTATGCTTCCTAAGCTTGCATGACGTTTTCTCACCTCAAGCTAGGGAAGTTTTCTGTCTTTACTTTTTCAAACAGGTTTTCTATCCCTTGCTCCTCTTCTTATCTTTCTGGTATGCCTATGATACAGTTGTTATTACATTTCATGTTGTCCTCTAGCTCCCTTAAAACCTCTTAATTCTTTTTCAGTCTTTTTTCATTTTGTTGCACTGCCAGGGATTTTTTTTCTACATTGACCTCCAGCTCGCTGATCTGATCTTCTGCTTTCTTTAGCCTACTTTTGATTCCTTCTACTGTATTCTTCAATTCAGAAATTGTATTCTTCATTTCTTCCTGACTTTTATTGATGGTTTCTAGGTTCTTTTTAATGCTGGCGTAGTTCTCGGTAAGTTCCTTGTAGCTTCCTTGGAGTTCTTTGTAGTTCCCCTGGAGTTTGTAGTTTTCTTTGAACTGGCTGAGCTCATTGAGCTTCTCTATCATCATTATTTTGAATTCCATGTCTGATAGGGTGCTTGCCTCTGTTTCATCTTGCACTCTTCCTGGGGATTCCTCCTTTCCTTTGGGAGAGGGTTTATTTCTTTGTCTCCCCATTTTAGGTGACTCTTGTTTGTTTCTGCTTCTTAGATTGGTATGCTTTGACTTACTGCCTTAGTGGTGTGACCTTCTGTGGTGTAGAGGTATACTTTTTTTACTTCCTACATCTGTGCTTGGTGATGTCAGTTCATGACCCAGTCTGGGCCTAGTCAGCCAGTTGGAGACTATCAGAGATCCACTATCTTTATCTGTCTCCAGTAGTTGTTAATTCAATCAGTCTGTGATCAGTGGTCAGTTTTAGGGACTGTTGGGTGGAGCGGATTATTTCCTATGGGTGGGGCTGTGGCTTCCCCTCAGGCTTCTGCCCTTTGGAGGAGAGTGTTCTGCTGGCTCTATGGGGAGTGGGTCAGCTCCCTCAACTTTCCCCCTAAAGCCACTGACCCAAACCCTCCTTAAGTGTCTCTAGTCCACTGTGCCCTTTTTCTCCTGGAGCCAAGGGTAGGTGGGTAATTTTGTGCATGGTCCCTTTAAGAATTTAATCTCTTAATCAAGAGGCTAAACCTGGAGGCTTTTCGCTTTTCACAGCTGGGTGCTATTTTACTCTCAGCCTTCTTGCTATAAGCTGGGAAGCCCATTTGGGGGTTTAGATCCCACTCTCCTCAGGTGGAGTCCCTGGGTGCTGAGATCTTTCTCTGGCCCTTTAGCGGCTGCCAATTGGAGCCCTGCAGCCTCTCACATCTCCACACTTCCTACTGGTCACACTGTGATGATTCGGCTCTTCTGTTCTGTCCGTGGTAATAAGGCTTCTCTCCAGTTGGTGTTCTGTTGGTTAGTCTGGATGATTTCTCCTCAGTTAAGTTGTAATTCCAGTTTGGTGTTGGGATGAGATTGGTTTAACTCCATTAACTCCTCTGCCATCTTGGTTTTCTTATATGTTCTATGTCAGTACCACACTGTTTGATTACAGTAGCCTTGTAGTATAGTTTGATGTCCAATATTGCAATTCCTCCTACCTTGTTTTTATTGCTCAAAATTTTTGTAGCTATTTGGGGGTGTTTTCCAGTCCATATACGTTTTTGAAGTATTTTTTTCTTTATTTGTGAAATATTCCATAGGTATTTTAATTGGGATTGCCTTGACTCTGTAGATTGATTTGGGTAATGTGGACATTTTAATGGTATTAATTCTTCCCGTCCATGGACATGGTATATGCTTCCATTTATTTGTATCTTCCTTCATTTCTTCATGTTCTGTAGTTTTCTGAGTACAGGCCTTTTAGCTCCTTGGTTAAGTTGATTCCTAAGTACTTTATTTGTTTATTTTGTTGCTACAGTAAATGGGATTTGTTTTCTAGCTTCTATCTCTGATGTTTCATTATTGGTATACAAAAATGCTTTTGATATCTGAATATTGACTTTGTATCCAGCTATTTTGTTAAATTTGCTTATTAGGTCAAGTAGGTTTTTGGTGGAGTCTATTGGGTTTTGTATGTACACTATCATGTTATCTGCAAATAATGACAGTTTGACTTCCTTCTTTCCAATTTGGGTAACTTTGATTCTTTTTTCTTCTCTCATACCTATGGCTAGAACTTTCAAAACTATGTTGAATAGAAATGGAGACAGTGGACAGCTTTATCTTGTTCCTGGTCTCAGGGGGAAAGCTTTTAGTTTTTGCCCATTAAGTATGATGTTGGCTTCAGGTTTCTCATATATGGCCTTTATTATGTTGAGTATACTCCCTCTATTCCCATTTTGTTGAGTGTTTTCGTCATAAATGTTTGCTGTGCTTTATAAAATGCTTTTTCAACATCTATTGATATGATCATATGGTTTTCCTCTTTCAGTTTGTTGATGTGGTATATTACATTTATTGATTTGTGAATGCTGTACCATCCTTGCATCCCTGGGATTAATCCCAGTTGCATATGCTGTATGATCTTTTCAATGTATTGCTGGATCCAGTTGGCCAGTATTTTGTTGAGAATATTAATATCTATGTTGATTAGTATCTATATTTTCTTTCTTAGTTGTGTCTTGACCTGGTTTTGGGATTAGAATAATGTTGGCCTCATAGGAAGAGTTTGGGAGTCTTCCTTCTTGTTGGATTTTTTAGAATAGGTTGAGAGAGGTAGGAGTTAGTTCTTTAAATGTTTGGTAAAATTCACCTATGTACCTATCTGGTCCAGGGCTCTTGTCCTTTGGGAGATTTTTGATTACTTTTCAATTTCACTAGTTGTTATTGGTGTATTCAGGATTTCTGCTTCTTCTGGATTCAGTTTTGGTAAGTTAAACATTTCCAGAAATTTGTCCATTTCACCCAGGTTGTCATATTTCTTGTCATAGAGTTGTTTGTAGTACTTTCTTACAATCCTTTGTATTTCTGAAGTATCACTTGTGATTTCTCCTCTGTCATTTCTGATTTTGTTTATTTGGGTTCTCTCTCTTTCTCCATGAGGCTGGTTAAGGGCTTGTCAATTTTAATTTTTCAAAGAACCAGCTCCTGGATTTATTGATTCTTTGAATTGTAGTTTTAGTCTCTAAGTTATTTAATTCTGCTCTAATCTTGATGATTTTCTTCCTTTTACTTGCTCTGGGCTTTATTTGTTGTTGCTCCTGTAGTTCTTGCAGCTTTATGATTAGGTTGTTTGTATACGCTTCCTCTGACCTTTTTAGGCAGGCCTGTATTGCTAAGAATTTCTTTCTGAGGACTACCTTTACTGTGTCCCATAGGTTTTGGGCTATTGTGTATTCATCGTTATTTGTTTCCAGAAACTTTTGATTTCATCTTGGATCTCATTGTTAACCCATTCATTACTTAAAAGGGTGCTTGTTATTTAGTCTCTGTGAGTTAACAGTGTTATTTGTTTTTTTCCCTTGAGGTTGGTTTCTACATTCAATCCATTGTGATCTGAGAAGATGCTTGGTATGATTTCAATTTTCCTGTATTTGTGGAGGCTTGTCTTGTGACTTACCATGTGGTCTGTCTTAGAGAATGTTTCATGTGCATTTGAAAAGAATGTGTATTTTGCTTCTTCGGGGTGAATGGTTCTATATGTATTAGTTAGGTCCATTTCCTCTAAACTGCTGTTGAATGCCACAATTTTTTGTTTGGAAGATGTGTCCATTGTTGATAATGGGGTATTACAATCACCTACTATTAGTGTGTTGTTGTCTATATCCTTCTTGAAATCCTCTAAGATTTTAATTATATATTTGGTCACTCCTATGGTGAGTGCATGTGTTTACCAGAGTTATTTTTTCTTGATGGGTTGTTCCCTTAAGTATTATGAAATGTCCTTATTTTTCTCATTTTATGGCCTTCATTGTAAAAGTTATTTTGTGTGAAATAAGTGTTGCTACTCCAGCCTTTTTTTTTCATGTCCGTTTGCTTGATATATATTTCTCCATCCCTTCACTTTTGATCTTGTCTATCTTTTGTTTTGAGGTGGGTCTCTTGAAGACAGCATATATGTGGTCATGTTTTCTTATCCTTTCAGTTACTCTGTCTTTTGATTGGTGCATTTAATCCATTTACATTTAAGCTTATTATTGATTGATACTTATTTATTGCCATTTTTCACCTTTCTACCTGTGTTACTCTGTCTCTTTCTGTTATTTCATCTTTTAATATTTTTAATTAAAAAATTTTTTTCTTCATTATTTTCAGAGAGAAGGGCAGGGAGGGAGGAATAAAGGGAGAGAAGCATCAGTGTATGGTTGCCTTTTACCTGCCTCTAGCTAAATATTGGGAGACCTGGCTTGCAACCTGGTTATGTGCCCTGACTGGGAATGGATCCAGTGACCTTTGGGATTGCAGACCAGTGCCTTCTCCACTCTGCTACCAGTAAGACCTGTTTATTCATGTTTAAAGTAGTCCCTTTAGCATCTCTTGCAATTCTGGTTTGGTAGTGATGTATTCTTTTAATCTTCTTTTGTCTGGGAAACTCCTTATTTCTCCTTCAATTTTGAATGAAAGCCTTGATGAGTAGAGTATTCTTGGTTGCAATCCCTTGTTTCTTATTACTTGGAATGTTTTTGACATTCCATTCTGGCTTTTTTTTTTTTCCCCTGTGGAATAATCAAACCTTTTTGGAGCCCCTTTATATGTTATTTGCCATTTCTCTCTTGATGCTTTTTGGACTCTCTCTTTATCTTTGAAGTTTGTCATTTTAATTATGATATGTCTTGGAGTGGGTCTGTTTGGATTCATCCTCATCGGGACCCCTCTATGCTTCCTGAACTTGAGCAACATTTTCACTCATCATGTTAGGGAAGTATTCTATCATTACTTTTTTTAACAGGTTTTCCATTCCTTGTTTCTCTTCTCCTTCTGGTATCCCTATGATATGGATATTATTGCATTTCAAGTAGTCCTGCAGCTCTCTTAAAACTTCTCATTCTTGTTCAGCTTTTTTTTTTTTTTCATTTTGTTGTACTTTCTGTTTTCTTTGGCTGGCTGTTGATTCCTTCTACTATATTCTTCAATTCAGAAATTGTATTCTTCATTTCCTCCTGGCTTTTTTGATAGTTTCTATGTCCTTTTTAATGCTGGTGTAGTTCTCAGTAAGTTCCTTGTAGCTTTGCTGGAGTTCTTCGTAGTTCCCTTGGAGTTGTTTTTAGTTTTCTTTGAGCTGGCTGAGCTCATTGAGCTTCTCCATCATCATTATTTTGAATTCCATATCTGATAATATGCTTGCCTCTGTTCCAGTTAGTGATCTTTCTAGGGATTCCTCCTTTCCTTTTGGTGATGGACTGCTTCTTTTTCTCCCCATTTTTAGGTTGTGTTGAAGTCCAGTCCGACTGTGATCAGCTGCCAGGCTAAGAAACTGCTGGGCTGGAAGGATTGATTTAGTTGTAACCCTATTGATCTGTGATCCTCCTCCAGGCTCTGATGTAGCTTGGGTGACAGACTGATTCAGTTGTAAATCAATGAACCATCTACCAAACTCAAGCCCTATTGGGCTAGACAGAGAGGTTCAGTTGCTCCAATGGATCAGCTGCCAGCTCAGTTGCTGCTTGATGGGAAAAATTCAGATGTAAATCAATGAAACTGTGATCAGCCTCCAGGCTCAGGCGCCATTGGGCTAGGCAGGAAGATCCAATTGTAATCCAATGAGTCTGTGTTCAGCCACCAGGCTCAGGTGGCAATTTGCTGGACTGAAAGATTCTATTGTAATCTAAGGAATGTGATCAGCTGTCAGGCTAAGGGGCCATTGGGCTAGAATAAAAGATTCAATTGTAACCAATGAGTTTGTGATCAGCCGCCAGGCCTAGGGGCCACTAGGAGGGACAAACCAACTCAGTTGCAAACCAATGAAATCACGATCAGCCACCATGCTCACATGCCACTGTGCAGGGCTGTCTGACTGACCCAGCTGTAAGTCAGAGAATTTGTAATCAGCCAACAGACCCAGGCTCTGTTGAGCAAGAACTGACTTAGTTGCAAAGCAATGAATCTATGATCTACCTTGATGTTTTGAGAGAAGTAGTTGTACCATGGATGAAGCAAATTGCAAATGGATGTCATTTTATTTTCCAACAAGATGGTGCACCAGCACATAAGGCCAAAAAGGGGCAAGAATGTCTCAGTGTCTATGTTCCTGAATTCTGGTCAAAGGAAATCTAGCTGCTGAGTTCACCAGATGCAAATTCTGCAGACTATTATGTATGCAATATTTGTGAGAGAGACATTAATAAACAACCTCATTCCAATAAAGAGGCTGTTAAAGCTAAGACTGAAAACATTTTGATGTCCATGGATAATGAAAAGTTAATGAAAGTGTGCTCAAGATTCCAAAGTCGAATCGAGTCTATTATTGCAGCTAATGGAGACATTTTTTAACAACTTAAAAAATAATGACTATGTTTTATGTATTTACATATAAGAATAAATTTATTTCAAAATATAACACTTTTGTGGTGTGTTTTTGTTTTTTTTTTTTTTACTTAAATTTTGTCAATTGATCATGTTCATCCTGAATATAATGGTGATCTGGTAAGATTATAGTGGAGCTTAAAAATTCCTATTGCCTCTTGACACTGTAGCCACTGTAATAGTGTAGTACAATATATGGCTCACATGTTGTGGTGATGCTGGGATACAATGTTTATAAAGTCTATCATAGAGTACAGTATGTCCTAGGCTTTCACATCTACACACCACTCATTCAGTGACTGACCCAGAGCACCTTCAGTCCTATAAGCTGCTTTTATGGTGAGTGCCCTTTATAGGTGTACCACTTTATATATATTTTTAAATATTATACCTTTTCTATATTTAGATTTGTTCATACAAGGTCTGTCCTGAAAGTATTGAGCCATTGTGAATATAATTAAAACACTGTGCATGATGATATTCTTGGGACAGATCTCATATACACAAACATCATGTCACAATTCCCTGCAGTATTCAGTATTCAGTAGAGTAACATGCTATACATGCATGTAGCCAAGGTGTGTAGTAAGCTAGACCACATATGCTTGTATAAATACCTCTATTTGTTCACACAATGACAAAAGTGCCTAATGACTCATTTCTCAGAACATATTCCCATCATTAAGCAATACATGACTAGAAAAGCTGACAGTGTTGATAAGAATGTTGATGATAATGTTGAAGATGATGGAGAGGAGGAATGTGATAGGGACTGCTTGAGAGTTATCTTCAGACAGTTATAAAGCTGACAGAGGTATGCAGAATAGGTATGATCTTTTTAGTTCCAGATTAACAGAAAGGATGAAACCCCCTATGTTTCTTGAGCACCTGCCATGTCCCAGGGCTAAGAGCTTTCACATCCTTACCTTGCTTCTCCCTTGCAGTGACTCTGCAAAGTCCCCACATCAGTCTTACCAAGTCAAAGTGATTTTCCCAAAGTCATATGGGCTAAGAAAAGTGGCCGAACCAAAACTGGGCATTTCTGGTATTTTAAACTCTTAATCTTTATATTAATAATTTCCCCATATGAGGAAGACTTTCCACAACAACTAAATGAGTATCCTCAGAAAGAATGAGAAAAACATCACTGGACTACCCAGAAGCTATTCAAATACCAGCCCATGATAGTTATTGTCTGGCAGGACAAGCCAGATGACCTCCTGACCCTGCCAGCTCCATGATTTCAGGACATAGAATCATACATACATGTCCCACTGATACTCTGCTTCCTGGAATGATTGATTGGTTTCATCTCTTGTGCACTTAACCAGTATAAAATTTTGGTTAAGATCAGAGACTCTGGAGTCACCCAGACCTGGGTATAGGTCCAACTCCACATTTTATATACAGGCCCAGGAAAGCCCAGAGAGGACTTGCCCAAGAACACACAGTGAATCAGACAGCAGCACCAGAAGCTAGATGTCCTGATTCATCATATTCTTCCCTAAGAGACCAAGCCCTCCCTCACATTAACTCTCAAATGGCACTCAACTCTTCAATATTTACCCAACTGACGATCTGGCTGTCACGTGGGTGCCCAGAGACTGTTACTGATTTCACCTGCTTTAAATAGGTCTTTGTTGGCTTGCCTCCTTTCTCTGAATCAACTGGAATCAATAGGGTGCTCCTCTAAAGGCTGACAGTGGCTGTGACTATGATGGCAACTGATATTCCTAAGTGATTTCGTTAATGTCTCCACCATAGCTCAATGAAGCAAGTAGGGCAGGGATGATTGTTTATTATTGACAGATGAAGCAACTGAGGGTCATTAGAGTCACATGCTAGTTACTTCCCTCTGAGAGCCTCAGTTTCTTCACCAGGACAGAGTCTTTTACAAGTCTAATAATCTATACCTCTGTAATTTGTCCAAGTTTGCACAATTAGAAGCAAAGCAAACACTAGGACAGAAATCTTGGGGTTCCTATATCAGTGATCTTTTCAATGCTAATTTTAATAGTTTCCTAGGGCAACTGTAATAAATTCACAAATAGGATGGCTCAAACAAGAGAAATTTACTTTCTGACAGGCTCAAGTCTAGAATTTTGAAAATCAAAGTGTTATAGGGGCCATGCTCCATCTGCAACCACTAGGGATGATTTTGTCTCTTTCAGGTTCTGGTAGCTTCAGGAATTCTTTGGCTTTTGGTGGCATCACCCCCATCTCTGTCTCCATTTCACATGGCTATCTTTCCTCTAGCTCTATGTCTTCTTGTAGAGTTCTCCTTTCTGTACATATGTGTTCAAGTTTCCCACTTCTCATAAGGACACCAGTCATATTAGATTACTACTTACCCCAATGATCTCATTTTAGCTTGATTACGTTTGCAAAGATTCTATTTCCAGATAACATGTTCACAGGCACTAGGGTAAGGACTTTAACATATCTTTTTTGGGGTACTCAATTCAAGCCTCAAAACTAATAATTTCTAACCTTAAATAAAAGACTTTTCCTATTTTCTGGCTCTTTTACATGGATTATCTCATTTAACATGCACATAAAATAAGCACTATCATTATCTTGTTTTCACATGTGAAAAAACTGAGCAGTGACTTATTCAAGGTCACATAGGTACTAATCGGCAGAGCTGGGTTCTGACCTGGCCTCAGCTGACTGCAGAGTCTGCATCCTTAGCCAACAAGCAATAGAGCATCTTCTGTGTTGTGGATGGCTCCATGGTCCCTGTGCTTATGGTTTCATGGGGGAGGAGGGTTGGCTGTGAAGAAGATTAAGTGTGGTACAGAAGAGCTAGCTGGTGTTTTCTCAGCTGAAACACCAACCCCCTGTGAGCACATATTGAGTTTGGCATCTTCCCCATGATTTCTTAAGTGGTTGTGGTTTCCCTGAGCAGACATGACCCAGGGTGATGTCACCCAGAGGGAGTGGTCATGACATGAGTCCTAGGGAGGCAGAAACTTTAGGATCTTCACCCTAACATAGGGCCTGGGTGCTTTAAAGAGTGCAAAATGCATGCACAGAGAGATCTTATATAGGTGGCATGGGCAAAGTGGAAATTAGATGAGCAGGTCCTGTGGATTCAGATAGGTCTCAAATGAGATCCTGGATACATTGCCTATCAGCTGTGTGACCTTGGGCAACTTATCTACACTTCTGAGTCTGAGTTTCCTAAACTATTAAATGCAGATAATAACAGTCCTTACTACATAAAGTTATTGTGAAAACACACTAGAATAATATATGGCCAGAGCTTAGCCCAGAACCAGGCACAGAGGAAGCACATCAAATATCCACCAAAGTAGCCAGTGTGATGGATTTTGAGTGTGTCATAAAGTAGGAAGAAAATGAATCATTGATCTCTTCAAGGAACTTACAGGCAAGAGGTTGCACAAGAAAGCAACCTTAGTACATTTAAGTAAATGCAGATTGAATTAAAGATGATTTTAGTGCTAATAGGAAGTAAGAAGTGAGGTTCTGTGGAGAAATGAAATCTTGAGAAGAATTTTGAAGGAAAGCAAAGGGGAGACTGGAACAGATGATGCACATAAGGCCCAACAGCCTTGAGAGCTTTAGAGTCTTCTGTTATGAGTGGCAGGCTCTATATGATCCTCGTTTTCCTCTGAACCTTATTTCTTAGGATGGCCAGGCTCCTCCTTTCCCGTCTTCCTTCCTGCAAATCATATAGTGTGCCATCCCTAACACACACACACACACACCACCTTCCCATGCCACTTTTTGTTTGAAGAACCACCATGCTTGGGTTTTCCCTAGGAAGAGCCTGTCAGTCAAGAAGTATGTTGCCCAGAGCTGATGAGTAACTCAAGAGAGATCAAAAGATAGAAGTGATGCTTTTATTAAGCCCACAGATTTATTATAAATGAGTCGGCAGGACCACACAGGTCTCCTGTCCCAGTGCGGCAAATGTAGTGTGTGTGTGGTCTTCAGCAGTCAAAAGGCAGTGAGACTGGGTATGAGCCTAATAAAGACTACAATTGGCACCTTTTTTTCTACAAAACCAAGCAATCATGATCACCTCCCAATTCTTGGCTCTCTCCCTGTGGGGAGAGGTGTAAACGGGGGAGCCTGGCCCAAGGGCAACCTATGGTTGGGTGGGGGCAGCGAAGGAGGCTGATGCCAGGGCAGCAGGAGAGTGGGCACTTCTTCCTAGGAGACAATCCAATGGTTTATCAGGAGGTGTGTTTGTGAAGACTCCCCCCACCAAAATGGTCACAAGAATTTAATCCTATGCCCCTCTCTCAGGACAGAGAACAGGGAAAATGAGTCATTTTCATAAACTAGTGTCTGGTTCACTCTGAGTATTAATATTTCACTATAAGAAATACTTTAAATATTTGTTGCAATAATAGCAAAGATTTTAAGAAAGCTGAAGCAGTGGACTTCAACCCCCCTCACACACACACACAAACACACACACACACACACACACACACACACACAAATCTCAAAAGAAAAGCAATAGCAATACAAGTCTGTGGGTGGTGGGGTAGCACCCTCTGCCCAGTGCTGACAGACAAGTAACAGGTATTACTTCGGGACTTTTACAAGATAAGCTCAGCACTTTCTAGACATTTATTTCAGCCAAAAAACAAGACAGTGGACTTTTCTGTATCACCCCTAGAAAGCCAGCTATATAAAAAGAGGCTCTTCCTTTAGAAGATGCAAGTCCTTAGGCAAGTCAGAACATAGCTCAGCCTCAGTTTTGTCACCTGTGCAATGAAAGGGTAGGCAATCTGATGTGGAGGCCTTTTCTAGCTCTGACATTCTGAATCTGGACTTATAGCAAGGTCCATCTATGACAGAGTACATAGTTCCTGGCCTTGGTGTCTCTCCACTCCCCATGACCCCCCAGCCCATATTTGCCACTGTACCTCCAGCCATCCTATGCAGCTCCCCACCTCTCTCCAGCCTCCTGCCTTGCTTCCAGTTGTCTCCCCATCTGCATGGTGTCCATACAGCCTGGCTAATTCTGCTTTGGCAAACCCACAAGCTTGATAATTCCTCCAACATTCCTTGGCAGGCTTTCCTTCTCATCAGGAGAGACGTTAAAGCAAGAGCAGCCTTGAGCTAATGTTCTACTCAGCTCTACTACTTCTAAAAATCTGACTTCATTTACTAATGTGCTATTAATGATTACTTCAAGTAATTGAATCTACATGAGTTGAATATTCTGAGACACCTTTTAAAATAACTTCAGTCCAGGAGCTTTACTTTAAATGTTTTTTTTTTATTTGTTTGTTTGTTTGTTTATTTTTATTACTTGCTCTGCCTAAGATTTTACTGTTATGACAAAACACAAGGTTGTTACTGATACTGAACAATGGTGCTCAGCATAAGTTTTGATAGATTGATAGGAGATTGGGCGAGACTCCTGAGGTGAAAGGATAAAGAATACTAACATAAACCAGGCACTTAATTTAAACATCAGAACAATTGACCTTTATTATTTTTATATCACAACAAAGAGACTAAAGCTTTGAGAAGAGAAGTCCCTACAACCAGTGGCAGAATTGGATTTGGATATAGACCTGTCTTCCTCCAAACACTTTGTTTTCCTATGATGCTCATGACCTTTCACTCAGGCAGGAATTTCTGCAAATGTAAATCCATAGACCTCAGCCCACAGTAAGTATGTATAGTAAATCCTTTCCTTTATTGCAAGCTCTGGTGTCTGATTGTATGTTTCATCCAAAAGTATGGACTGCTGAATGTTTTAGATATCAGAGGAAATCACTAACATTTTGAGTAGGAAGGAAAAAGTTAAAAATAAAACATAAGCATTATAGTTAGTAAGAAGTAATTGTTAATTCATAATATAGCAATAGAAAAAGAAATTGGATGGGCCTATTTTACAGAGCTGACTTGTAACAGTCACTTGCTCCCCTACAGTTCCTGCCACCCCCAGTCCTCCTTCTTCTTAAGAACCTTACTGTATAGAAAGCTCTGGAGATTCCTTAATCCTTCTGGTACAGAAACAAAAATGTGTAGATAAGGATCATTTCTTGGATGCTAACACAAGTGTAAGTGTGTGTTAGTGGACAGGAAAGGTAGGAGTAAAGAGAGAAAATATAAATGTTACAGAATAAAATTTAAACATCAAGTGACAAGGAGGGTGAGGGGGACAAGAAGAAAGCAAGAGGGAAGAGAAGCTTAGAGACTTACTCTTTTTTAATAGTTTTAACTTCTTACTTTAGATTAGGGGGTCAACAAATTTCAAACCATGTGAAAATCTGGCCCAGCCCCTGTTTCGATGTAGTATATGAACTAAGAATGGTATTTAAAATTTTAATAGCTGAAAATACCTCAACCATAGAATGTATAACACCAAGAGGAATCTTGATGTAAAGGATGGACTTTGGGTGATATGACGTGTCAATATAGCCTCATTAATTATATAAATGCACCACTTGGATGGGGGTGTCAATAATGAAGGAGGCTGTGCATGTGTAGTGGCAGGGAGATATGGGAAATCTTTTCTCAATTTTTCTGTCAACCTTAAACTACTCTAAACAAATATATTCTTTTTAAAAATCAAATGAAGAATTTTGTAGTACATGAATATTATACCAAATTCAAATTTCAGTGTTCCTCAATAAAGTTTATGAGGTGCAGTCATGCATATTTGTTTGTGTACTGTCTATGGCTGCTTTCATGTTATAGTGCAGAGCTGAGTACTTACAACAAAGACTATGTAACCATAAAGCGTATGCGCACGCACACGCACACATACACACACACACCAACACACACTATCTGGCCCTTTATGGAAGAAGTCAGTTGATGCTTTCTTTAGATAATTCCTGCTGCTAAACATGCTACCCTCCTCTTTCCTTTTTTACCTCATTCTATGTCCCTACCGTTCCCTATCCCCTTTACCATCAAATAAAAGAAGAAGGAAGGTAGCTATATGGAGCCACTGGTGATATTTAAAGGGAAAGAGCTGGTGTGTGTGTTCAAGTTGATAATGCTTTATTTCTTTTTTACTTTTTGTTGTTCAAGGAGAAAATTTTAAGTCATCTGGAAATTTCTTCTCTGTCTCAACATTTACTTAGATGGCTCCATGTTAATCAGGTCCACATTCATTCCTCTTTCAATAACACCAGATAGGTGAAGTTTTAAGGAACACATGGGATTTCAGGCTCAGCTAGATGTATGAGCTAGGATATGAACAAAGAGGAGAGGTAAAGTAATTGTCAGAATAATTTGGACCCTACCTACCTCAACTTTTTAAAGAGGAGAAGAGGCAGAGGCAGATCCACAAAGATGCATCATGGGGTGGCTGCAGAATCATTTTATGACCCTCATGGGGTTAGCACAGTCTTCTCTCAGGGACAGTAACAGATGCTGCTACAGTCTTCTCTCAGGGACAGTAGCAGATGCTGCTATTAGAATCTTTGCTGGAGAAGATCCTTTTCCATGCACACATCACTGTGGTTGACACTGCCTTCAAAGTGCTACACTTCTGAGCCCTGGCTGGTGGCACAGTGGATAAGGTGCCGGCCTACGGATCCAAAGGTCACTGGTTCAATTCCCCAGCCAGGGCTACATAATCAGCTTGCAAGGCAGGTCTCCAGCTAGCTTTGTAGCTAGAAGCAGATGAAGGGCAACTGTACATTGATGTCTCTCTCCCTCTCTACCTCTTTCCCTTTCTCTAAAAATAATAAATAAAATCTAAAAAACAAAACAAAAACATTCACATTCCATTAAAAAAAAAAAAAAAGTGCTATACTTTTGCTGTCAGTCTTTTGGCCATGCTGACTAGTGGGACTACAGGAAGGGATGTGAAGATGTGGTGGCCCATCCTGGTTCATTAGCTTTATAGGAGGAGTTACTCATGTGGCTTTCCCAGGGCCCGAAACTTTGAATGCTTTTCTGCAGCCTGCCTTGGCTGCAACCATGTTCTTTAGCTTGGCCGAAACTGAGATTCCCACCTGTTGTCACTCACCTCACAAGGATTTGAACTCACTTTAGAGGGTCAAATGACCTTGGTATTTTAGTCTTCCCACCTGTAGTCCTCATCTGCTGAGTGTACTTTTCTCCCAACCTCCACAGGCCAGATCCTCAGTTTTATCTTCACTCTCATATATTTCTTGTGGGAGACCACATTCTCCCAGGAATTCCTTTCTACAGTGATGACTCCAAAGTCAATATACTTAGCTCTGTTTGTTCTCTTGAACAATCAATACATATTTTTAATGCATTTACCTGTTCACTCATTAATTACTTATTGAGAACTTGCCCTATTCCAGCACTGTATTGAGCACTATGGCACAATGGCACTCAAGCAGACAGGAGCTCTGTCCTCAGACAGAAGAGGCCACACAAATCATAACTGCCCACTACAATAAACAACCAGAGAGGTAAACATACCCTAAAAGTGCATAATTGGGGGGGGGGGGTAATATAATTTGGAGAGAGTTAGGAAACTTTGACAAAAAATGGGATTTTGGGTTAAAGTATGAACAACTAAAAAGAATTAACAAGATAAAGTAGAAAGTTCTGATTAATGGGAAAAAAATGACTAAAAACCCTAGACTTATAGGGGTGATCACTTATAAGGTATATAAGTGTCTAATAACTGTGTTGTACATCTGAAATAAATGTAATATTGTATGCCAACTGCAATTTATTTCATTAAAATTTTTAATTAATTTTTTTTTTTTAATGACTGAAAACCCAGAGGTAAAAACCCATAGTTGCTTGAGGAGTTAGAAGAGGCATTGTAGCTGAAGTAGTTTTAGAGCAAGAGGAAAGTTTGTGCAGATACTGCTGGAGAGGCAGTGTGCTTTTGACTGCAAGTTACAGAAACCTAATTTAAGTCATTCTATGAGATAAGAAAATGTATTATTTTATATAACTGGAAGCCTTCAGCAAGAGCAGATTTACAAATTGACTTAATCTCATGACTATGTTAGCTAACAATTGCAACATAACAAATTACCCCAGAATCAGCCAGTGAAAGCAACATTTGTCATCTTATAAGTTTTTCTGGGTACTCCTGTGAAAGTGGCACTCTAAGTGGTGCAGAGCATATGGTCCACGGCCTGTAGCCTGCAAGCTGCTTCTACCCTCTCTGTGCCCTGTGCTCTAGGGTCCTGGATCCAGAGGACAAGCACCATTTGGGTGCTACGCACTGGCCGGAATCTGCTCTCAGTGGGTAAATTCACTGAGACATATGAATTGATAACAGAAAATGGTATTGAAATGGTGGGAATCAGTATTTTTCACAGGAAGCTTTGGGAGATGTTGTTTACTGTAGCTTGCCTGAAGTTGGGACAAAAGTGAACAAACAGGGTAAATTTGATGCTTTGGAAAGTGTGAAAGCTGCTAGTGAACTCTATTCTCCTCTAACAGGAGATGTAACTGAAATTAATGAAGCTCTTGCAGGAAATCCAGGACTTGTCAACAAATCTTGTTATGAAGATTGGCTGACCAAAATGACACTGAATAACCCTTCAGAACTAGATGAACTAATGAGTGAAGAAGCATATGAAAAATACATAAAGTCTATTAAGGAGTGAAGATGGAACTCCACCCTAAATAAAGTAGTATGAAACAAATTAATATAGCATAGTTGTCTTAAATTAGTGGTAAGTAGAATTTTTTAAATAGCAACTTTTAGTCAAACCAGTGGAAAAACAAACAAACAACAATGTAGAAAGAAAATTAACCTTCTAATGATTGCAAATAAACACAAGTTGCATCTTTTTTTACAACACCCTGATTTTTAAACTAGGCTATAGTTATAATATTCAGAATTCCTGAACTCATCATGGTGAAATCTAGTTATCAAAATTATGTATTTTAAGGATAATATTGTTATCTTAAGCCTTATATAATTTTGTAACATTCTTACATCAGGCTGTAGATTTCAGCCAAAATACTTAAAGAACTTTCCATTGGAAATAACTGGCAGCAGGGGAAGTTTTAGTTGTTACAATGTCAGATGACGAACAAAACTATCTTACATTAGCAATATAGTAAGTTTGCTGGTGCTATTTTTATACAGTGAAGCAGCAGCTCTACAGAAAAACAAAGTTTAATAATAAAACATTCAACATCTTCAAAAAATGGTTTTTCTGGGTCAAGACTCTAAGAACAGCTTATTTGGGTAGGTAGCTCTTGCTTAAGCTCTCTCAGGGTATTGCAGCTAAGCTATTAACCAGGGTTATGGTCATTGCAAGACTTGACTGGGGCTTAGGTACCTGCTTCCAAAATTAGTTAAGTGGTTTTTGGCACATTTCAGTTCCTTGTGGGTGGTTAAGCTAAGAGCCTCAGTTCTTCAGCATGGGGGACCCTCCACAGGGCTACTCATAGCATGGAAACTTGCTTCCCCAAAGTGCAAGGGAGCAAAGAGAGAGAACCCAAGGTGGAAACTGCAGTCTTTTCATAACCTATTTTCAGAAATGATATGCCACCTCTACTACTATTAGAACTGAGTCCCTAGGTCCTGCCCACACTCAAGGAAAGGAGATTGCATAATGGCATGGATATCAGGAGGCAGAGACCATGGTACAAGCACCTCAGAGGCTGCCGAATGCAGGGTCCATCTGCTTCTCTGATTTCTCTGGGCTCTGCCTTTCTCTGTGTGTCACTGTATGTCAGGCTGAAAACAAGATGGCTATGGGATTAAAGAACTTTACTCTGATGTGAGACCACATCCTGGAGCAAGATCACTTCCAGGTGCCCTGCTAGAAAAGTAAAGAAAGAACTTCCCAGAAGTCCCCCTAAACATCCCTCCACATGCCATTGGCCCACTTGACGAATCATGATGGGTCAGTCATAGTCATTCATTTCATTTTTGCCACATTTTCACTTTTTCAGGCTCATCTATAGTTAGGGCCATATAATACCAAAATAATTCTGCTGGGAACCTTTTGGGAAACACGTTTTTGTTGTTTATAAAAGGAGATCACCACTGAAGAGTGCGCTTTCACTACTTAACCACCTTTCCCAGACTTCCTACCTTCTTCAATGGTGTTGTGACAACCTGGCACTGCAGGATTCATCCTTTGCTTATGAGGTGACAGACAAGAGGGCGAACAGCCAAGGTGCTGAAGGTGACAAAGTGGAAATGTTCTATCAGAATTCAGAAGGAAACCGACCAGACACTGGGGAAGCGCAGGAGTACAATCCTTATTCACGCGTGGTCCCAGAGGAGAAGCTGCTCTTCAAATTCTGGGCCCTGAGCTAAGGCAAAAAGCAACTTTTATAGTTGAAGTTTCACTCCCTGGCCTTGCAAGGTTACAGAAGCAGACATAGAAATTAAAGCTAGTTTTTCAGCGCCTTTCTTATCACTCAAGCTGGCTACAACTGGCTCCTGTCCAGGAGCCAAGGCCATCACACTCAAGCTGCTTGCTGCCCAAGAGCCAAGGCCATTGACCCTTTACACTCCCCTTACAGGCCGTTAAGGGGGGCTTAGCCAGGGCCATTAAGGGGGGCTTTCTTACATCCCCTGTTAACCCTTTATATCCCCCTTACAGAAACACACCAATGTTGTGTCAATGCTACACTAAACATGTGTATGAGATGATGAAAATTCTTCATTGCTTAAGCTGATGCAAGTCAGAGGCTCTGCTACTTGCATCTCCATACTTTCTCACTGGTAGCATTTCTCATAGGAGAGAGGAAGAGGGCAGTGGTTGCAGCTAAGCAACTAAGAATCCCCTTTACAAGCCATGGTAAGAATTTGAGTCTTTATTCTAAACCAGATTTGTGCTTTTAAAAGATTAGTCTGGCTACAATATGGAAAATTGGTTGAGAGGGGCAACAGTTCATGGGCAGAGAAAGGATAAGAAGTCAATAACTCTCCAGGAGAAAGAAAGAGAGCACAGTGGCTTACCTGGGGCTGGGGGCAGCAGAGGGTAAACCTGGGACATAGAAAAGCAGAGGCTGGTAAACAACTGGAGCAAGGAGCTGTTGGTAGAGGGGAGGGTTGAAGCAACTACGTGAGAACTATTTAGGAAAGGGTTCCTAACCATGTTAAAATTATTCAGTGTCTCTCTTTCTTGAAAATGTTTGAATTGAGTAGAAACATCTATGTTCTATGCATGCATAACCCTTTGCTTTGGGGATGTTCTGTTTAGAACAACTCATTTTGTTTCCTTAAGTATCTTTAAGAGGTTTCCCCATTAATGCTGAGTGAATGAATTAGAAAGATGAAATTGAGGTTTAATTCTTCCTTATCATTTTATGTGTACCAATGCTATCATGTGTATGTAATAAATTATCATTTAAATAAAATACATAAAATGTTTAAAAAGATACCTTTGACTGTAAAAGTACTTGTATGGTATTAGGTGCTAACTTCTAAATGGGATGATAAATCTCAACCTTTGAATCCCTTCCAGAAGCTCTAACTCTTGCAAACTTGCTAAGAGTTTTAGGAAAAGATTAGTTACACTGTAAGGGACTCCAGCTATTAAGTTTGCCTTGTACAGAACAGCACTGAGGGACTGAATCTGCCTGCCTACTGAGTTCTAGAAGTAGAAGTGGAAACAGGTTAGCTCAGTGTTGGAGGCTGCAGGTTTTGGAGTTCGCCCATCTTGGTTTCCAATTTCTAACTCTCACAGTTACCAGTTGCATGACTTTGAGAAAGTTACTTAATGTTGCTGAACCTCAGGGAATTTTCTTCACCATAATATTGGTGGTAGTGTGTGTGTGTGTGTGTCTCAGGGTGGGGGGTCCTTACAGGAATTTCAGGGAGAAGAGTGGCATGGCAAGATGCCTGGAGCCCAGTGGCTGATAAGATACAGGTGCTCAATACATGGTAGCTGATTATTAAAGTTTCTAACAAAATCATCATAGGAACATCCCCTTATTAAATCTCATCTGCTTCAGGCTAAACAGGTTAAATATTTCATGTGGATAATTCAAAGAGCCCACCATGTTTATACTAGGTTTTCTTTGACTTCAGAGTAGAAATGAGTTTGGCAATTCTTTCCTCTCTTTGCAGGAAACTCAGCGCCTTTTTTGCACATGCCAGATCTGTGGATTCAGTGCTAACAGGACTCCCTCTGGCCGAGGAGGGCAAATTGTGGGCCTACCTGGGGCTTTGTCACTGACCTCACTGCCTCACTCACCCACCAGGTACCTTAGAGGAGTCCTGTGGCCTCTGGCAAGGCTTAAGCTAGAGGGGGCTTCTGATGGCAGAGATCTGCCCAGACCTTCTCCAGGGTAACCCTTGCTACCTGTATCTGTTCATTTAACCCTCACCCCCAGCCAGCTCCAGACCTGCACCCTGTCTTATCCTTCCCCTTCTTACACTTGTTATTTCTGACAGGTTTTCTCGCCACCTGTTTAACTGCAGAAAAGATGACAGCAGGCCTTAGAGGAGGGTCCACACATGACGCACTGAAGTAGAGTTTCTGAGAATTGTGGATAACTTATGAAGATAGTGTTCATGGAGAGAGGGTCTGAAGCCTCAAGTCTACCATTTTCTCTTCCTTTCCCTCTCCCTCTGCCTCACTTCCTTTCCTCTCCCTCCCCTGTTTTTTGTTCTTCTTCTTCCTCTCTTCATCCTCCTCCTGCTCCTCTTCTCCTCTCCTCCCTCTTTCTCTTCCCACCTAACACATGGGAGAAATGTATTGTGGTGGTAATGATGAAGCAACAGGTGAAAGATTCTCTTGAGGGGGAAAAAAGCAGATACATGCATCTCCCATGATCTTTCGACCAGGGGCTGGGAAAGGAATTTAGGAGTGAAAACAGGAAGGTCTCTCCAAAGGTGGGAAATGAGAAAGGCATGTGGATGTCGTTAGTGTGGTCCCCTTGGCAGTGAATTGGTCATGAGGGAAAGGTGGGAGGATGGCTCTAAAGACTACTTTGCCTCCTCTGTCTTTCTTCAAGTCACCTTGAGACCATTATGACCCCCAGTCCAGCAGTGACAGTCTGAGAGAAGAGGGAGAGTTTGTCCCCACTGCGGACTGTAGTTATGAGCAGGAAGAGAGGGAAATGTAACAATAAAATCAATCCCATAATAAGCATCTATGTAAACACCACCTTTTCAACTAGTTCTTCTCCAACCTTAAAATGGCACCTGCTCCTACCTTCTAATCCTGTGTACCTTTCCTCTTTGTTTTCCAATAGCTCTTATCAGTATACAATTTACTTCTTTATCTCTCTCCCCCAACTAGAACTTAAGCCTATTGAGGATAGGAATGTTGTTTTATTGACTACTACATCACCAGCTCTAAAATTATGTCTGGCTTATAGTTGGGGCTCAAAAAACACTTTTCAAAAAATAAAAATAAAAAGGGAGAGGGACAGAGGGAGGGACGGTGAGAGATAAGAGGGAAAAAAAAAAGAGGAGAAAGAAGATGGAAGAGAGGGAGGAAGAGAGGGTAAAGGAAGGAAGGAAAGAAGGTAAGTAAACATGGACCAAGCCCAGTAGTTCTCTGCCTCACTGCTGACTACCTTTTATGAACCCTGTCCCAGAATTCTACATTAAGGAAACCTCAGATTATCCTGCAAAAAGCATTAAAGGTTCTGGGGATTGGGATTGGGCTGACAAAGAGCTCCCAGGAGTAGCTCAAGAAAGTAGTTCTTTGCTAATACTGGTGATAAAGCCTCCTCAGTGGCTGAAGAGAGTAAGCTCACCAACCTCTTTGGATAGGCTAATAGCTGGCAGTGAACATTTCCTATGGAAAGTGGTGTCTTCATTATTGAATTTAAGGCTCATAGCCTCCCTATGAGAAGAGTCCTATTAATATTCTAGTATTATAGAAAATTAGGGTAAGTAGATCTCGGGTACCTTATTTTGTTCTAAATCAGTGGGGTCATGGAATGTAGACCCAGATTTATCAGATCCCAAGGCTTCCCAGCTCCTGCCACACCCTGTCAATTGACAGGTGCCCTAACCTGACCTCCTAGGGAGCAGCCCATTCTGTGAACCTTTGCCTCTTCCCTTCCAAATCTAAAATGTCCTGCCCTCTGGTTCCTGGTAAATCCATTCCCACAATTATCCGCTGGATGCTAATAATAACCTCGGAGAACTGAATGAGACCCTGTAAGACTCTACCTAGCTGATGTGCTCCAAGCACAGAATTGATGGAAGCTAATAATTACAGTACAGAACCTAGTAGATAGTAGTAGGGACTCAGTGTTTTTGAGGCTGTTATTATTTTTTGAGGGGGGACAGGAAAGTAAGATCCACATTGTTCACCTCTTCTTTCTCTCTCCTGCACCCTAGATATTGAATAGTCTTTTACTGTTGAAAAAGTTCTGTAATGTGCTATATCTCCTTTGGATTTTGCAATAAGCTTGTGAAGTGGCTATTTTTTTAGAGAAAAAGCAGGCTCCCAGGCCAGTGCAGTTTCTACCATTTATCCCAACCCCATTTTCCTTTTTTTTCTTAGTCCAAGAAGACCATTAATTGTTGGAATACAGAAAAGGGGAATGACAATATTTATCTTCTGCCTTATTTTCTTCTGTCATTTGGGTGCTGGATGCAGTTCTCAGGTCTAATAGGAAAGAAATTGCATTGTCTGCACAAAACAGGAATATCTTTGCCAAGCTAGCCTGGGAAGTTTCTGGCTTTCACTCTGAAGACATTGGAGGGTGTACTAGTTTTCCAACACTGTGTCTGAGAGCTTGGCTTGAAGTCCAGTTTCTTTCAGAAAACCCTTTCAGGCAAAGGGGTGTAGATGGGAGCAGAAGGCCAGAGATAGATGTTAGCTTGACTTGAAGTTTTACTTTTAATTTCTGTATTGTTTGAATTTGACCCACTTTTTACTTTATGATGTGATTGGTCACAGATCATGATGCACATCTGTTAGTATGCAGTGATTTATGGACTGAAGAATTAGCAGAGAAATAGATGCTTTATGTAATTGCTCATGGTTCATATGCTATGGTAACTAAAAGGTGAACTATGGGGTTTGGGAATCAGTGTTATTAAATATATGTGGCAAATGAAATTTGTGTGTATGGCATTATGCAAAGCAAGGACAGCTAGTATTCAACTGACTGCTAAAATGCTCCACCAAGAAATTCAGTAAGTATCTAAAACGTATCATCTCTCTATCAAAACTTTCTCCCCTTTCTGATTTCTGTTACACCCTCTATGTGGAAACCACTTTAGCTCCTGATCCTCCTCACTCAGCAGCTAAGCAATGACCAAGTTCTGTAATTCCAGCTCATAAATATTTCACAAATCTATCCTAACCTCTATGTCCTATCCTCATTCAGGCCCCTACCTTGGCTGCAGGTTTACAATGATATTTTTGTCTCAGTTTTTGCAGGTGCCCTTTCAATCAGTCCTTTATATAACTGCCATTAACTAAAACACTAAAACATAGAGCTGATGTTATGATGTCCTTGTGTTCAAAGCCTTTCAATGTTATCCCCTAGAGGATAAACTCCAATACTTGGCTATGGTAGATGAGGCCTTTCTATAAGTTTGTTCCTGCAGACATCTGTTCTCTCATCACTCCCAGTCGATAACACCTTAGCATCATGAAACTAGGTTATAGTTGGTTTCCAATATCTGTTTACCAGGAATATTTCTTTCATTCTCATCACCTGGCCACCTCCAACACAGCATTTGGGACTCAGCTCAAGTGTCCCATCCTCCTTCATACCCCTGGACTGGGCTAGATGTCCCCTCAACTCTCCCATTGTTCTTTTGAATGGCAATGGCATTTTGCCACACAGCTTCATAATCAGATGCTTGTGTCTTTTTTTTCCTAAGGCAGAAGCTATATCTTATTCACCTTTGTATTCCAAATGCCTGGCATAGAGTAGGTGCTCAATAAATATTCCTTATGTAACTGAACACAAGGTTTGGAGAGGTACAGAGGCTCTATAGTGGGCCAATTTACATCGAATGTGGTGAGTACAAAATGATTTGATTTATTTCTCTTCACTTAATCACTGCTAGGACAGCAGAGGAGCAAGCTATGTGATACCCATTAGAGATGGGAAGAGCAAGCGCCAGGTAATTTAAATACCCAACATCACATGTCATTTACACAGTGGAGTTCTCTCTCAAACCTGGATCTGTTGACTTAAAGTCCAGGCCTCTTTCTCTAATGGATCTTAGACCTGACTTTTGTATGTTGGCTAAGTGTAGAGGTGCACTTTATAGAGAGTAGGTGTTTTTTCCTTCTGCCCATTGTTCTTTCCAGTGCCTAGAACCCATGGTAGGTATTGAATGCATATTTGTTAAATTAATTAATCAGAAGTTAGTGAATGTTGACATGAGATCAAGTTTGGTTGCTTGGAGTGGGAAAGCCAAGTGTTTAGGAATTCAGTAAAGGAGTAAGAGAAGGATATCAAAGTATTCTTCAGTTCTAGAGTCAGCAGGTAGAAAAAGGTCCCTTTCTCTCTCAAACCCAGATAATAGAGTGTCTGTAGGGTCCCCTAGGACTGAATTCCCTGGTACTCCAGCCTCCCTGAGCAGATGAAAGGAAGCTTTAGAGGCAGCTGTCTCCTACCACCCCTGCAGTGGGGCTCTCAGAAAGGTATTATCATTCCTGGCTGTCAGGATGGGGCTGGAGCTCATCAGCTTCCAAGAATGTGACTGATGGCAAAGTTGAGTTCAAAAGAAGATTGGATTTCAAGGCAACTGGAAGCTATTCAGTCAAAGCCAAGTTTTATAGGGAAAGTTTCCTCCATCTCCTCTCCTCTCCTCTCCTCCCTCTCTTTCCAGGGCAGCCCAGGGCTTGTTGAGACCTGAAGAAAAAAACTGACAATGCGTAACTATTTCCCTAATGAAAAGAGGAGAGACAGAGAACCAGGCTCTGGACTTGTTCACAAACCCAGGGTGGACCCAGAAAACTCAGCTCCCTGGGAACCTGGTGAAATGCTACTCAGTGTCCAACACAGTGGCCAGTGGGGGCCTGGGCTGGACCTGAGCACCCGTGCCCTGCCCTCAGCATCCTGTCTCAGGAAAGAGATCTTTACCCTGTTCTCTGCTGACTATGTATAATGAAAAAGAAGGAACACTGATAACAAATTGAAATCTTATGTTTGTACATAACTTTCCAGCTTAGTCTTACAACAACATAGTGAAGCAACTATGCCGGTGCCATTAACATTTACAGATAAGAAATTTGGAACCATAAGAGGTTAAAAGACCTGACCATGGTCACTTAACCCACAGGTGGGGGTGCAGGCTCATGATAGAAGATACCACCAGTGACAGAGAACACTTCTAGGAACTTTCATATATGAAGCATTTAATTAATACTCACTGCATCCCATGAAGTAGGTGCTATTGTTCCCATTTTATTTTTTTAAAGATTTTATTCATTATTTTTAGAGAGAGAAGGTCAGGGAAGGAGGAAGAAAGAGAAACATCACTGTATGTTTGCCTTTCACCTGCCTCCAGCTGGGGACATGGCTGTAGACCTGGCTGTAGACCTGGCTGTAGACGTGGCTTGCAACCTAGTTATGTGCCCTGACTGGGAACTGAACCAGCAACCCTTGGGCTCACGGTGCCAATCCACTGAACCACACCAGCCAGGGCTGTTATTCCAATTTTATAGGCGAGGAAACAGAAGCTCAGAAAAATTGAGTAAATTGCTTAAGACCAAACAACCATTAATAGTGGAACCAGAATTTGTTTTGTGAGCATAGCCAGTCTAGCTCCAGAGTCACTTATCTAACCACTACTTGAGTGGTTTCCTTGCTCAGAAGAAAATCTTATCCACAGTTTTTGGGAGTCTCCACATTTGAACTTGGAAGATGCAGTCACAGCCATGGTCCTACAGATCCTCACTGAGCACTTGTCCATGGCAAGTTGAGGGCCCTGGGGAAGAAGCTCAACCAAAAAACACCAAGTACACAAATTCCAGAGCCAGTGCATCAGTGACCAGAGGGTATATTGACAAATGAGAATTAGAGGAATAGAGTGATAGAAGGGTAAAGCAAGAAAGGACATACAGAGCCGTGCGGATGCTCAACCACCAGGAAGTCTGGAAAAGTAGGAAAGACAAAAGAAAGGGGTCATTTAAGGGAAGCACACAGTCAATCATCTTGTTTATCTCAATGAATTTTATTGAGTGTTTATTTTGCATAGCACCCTATGATACAACCTTATTTAAATCTCACTTAAATACTGTGAAGAAACTGAGTTCCAAGAGGCTGAGTTACCACCTACTAGTGTTACTATAGTGTTAACAAAGACATCCTAACTGTGAATATAAGAGGGTTATTGTAACTTCCTGAGATTTCTTTCTTTCCTGGTTCCTATGGGTCCAATCAATCAATGAAAAATCCATAATTATTTGGCCTTAAGACTTTTTCAGGGAACGAAAGGAAACTGGCAAATTCATTGGGAAAAGACTCTTCCCAAAGTCACCTTTACGTTTAGGTATCAACAGTGGGTGGACTGGTACTTTGTTTGACTAGAAAAGTAGAGTGTTTTAGGCATAGAAAACTAGATATAAAACCCCAAAAACAAAACAAAATGTAAACAGCAGAAATAACTTTTCATTTTCTCATTAGTGCTAACTTTAAAACATCCATTAACAGTAATAAAACAGGTTTACTTAAAATATACCTATCATTATGAAATAAGGAAAAACATACTCTGTTCAAAAGACTAGTGCAGAGGAGTGATGACATGCCTTTGCATAAGAGGGATACACTCCTCTAACCACTTAGTTAATTAAACTTGATTTTATTTATGGATTTCTCCTAGCCTTTCCTTTGTTTTGGGTTCTCTTCCCAGTTATCTCTGATCCACCTGCTAGGCAGTTTTTCTCCATTCTCAAAGCTTCTTTGGGTGTTCTGGGAAAATTATTTTTCTGAATCTCAGACCACAGGGAAAACAAATAAACAAGCAAATCAAGCCCAACTTTATTCCCAAACATACACGAGGAACTAAAATAAGAATTCACACAGTGAATGCCATGTGTCAAATGCATGTTCTAGACCTGAGGTTCCCAAACTTTCTCTGTTCATAAAACCTCTAGTTCCTCAGTCATTTTTTCATGGTGCCCCTTAACTCAAAAAAACCCAACCCTGTCATTTTATTTACTAAGTAATTAAATAATTAGATCCAAATAACTTAATAAGTATTAATGGCTTAACAACTTAGTAACCAATTGAAAAAGTAATACTCAAAAGATTAAAAGAAAAATATTTGTATTTAATTATTAAGTAATTATAATTGTTTATGTAGGGGCACTGAACAACTTTCTAGACCTTGGAACCATGTTGAATACAGCAGTGTGACCCTCATTTCCTCTTCCACATTGATTTTCACAACAAAATTTCCTTCAAAATCACAACAACTACAAAACTACATCATCAAAATAATGTGGTGCAATCTTATGTGTAAACTGTCATAATCTTGACCTAGTAGTTTGCATAGGGTCTGATAGGAATTTTATTTTTATTTTTATTTTTATTTTTTTTGAAAATCTGAAATATTCCATAGCAGCCTGTGAACCTGTTGCAGCACCTTGGGCATCTTAGCACTATGCTTCGGAACCAAAGTTCTATACAATAAATTATGTAAGTGCTCAAAGGAGGAATCAAGACTTTTCACTAAAGTGGTTCACAGATTTCATGGAGGATAGAAACTGGACCTGGCTTGCTGGATCAGCTGGGTGAAGATGAATGGCTGCAAGCCTGGCAGAATGTAAGAGACAGTTGTACACAGAGTGCAAAGGAAGCCAGCAGACACCTGCAGGAACTGCAGACACAGGAGACAGTAGAAAGCAGGGTATCCACAAGGGTCCTAGCCATTAACTTGGCTGGGCATGGTCACCCTACCTGTGAACCATCCTCCTCCATTTACTGAATTCTTATCAGCTTCTCTGCTCAACTATACTTACAACTCTGAGAGCAGAGACTGTCTTCATAACATTTTTTACCTCCCATAAAGGAGCACAGAGCTTTATGCAGACAGCTCTTCCAAAAAGTATTGACCTATTGACACACGCAATCATACTGGGGTGCTAATACCTGAGCCTTTGCTGACCAATGCTTTGGCCAAAGTAGGGAAAGATTCCAGCACCAGGCCAGGCTACTGGGTAAGAGCTTTCATTCCTGCTGCACATCCATTCCCTTACAGCTAGTTTAGGGGACCAATAGGTGATGGAACTCTGCCCCTATGCTATCTTCAAGAGCAGTCATATGGAGAGCTCAAGAATGTTCATTACCTGCCACATCTCCAAAGCCTTACTAGGAGGACAGATCTCAGAGAGCAGACAGCCACACCTCCCCAACAAGCCTGTGTTCCCACAGGCAGCCAAGAGGTGACAGTAGACAGTAGAAGGCTGTTTGGGTCTTCCTTATTTACAATGTAAACAGTATTAGGCTGCAGCTTTGGAAAGGCTCCCCTCTATTTGTTCATGTAAATCCACAGCCCTGGATGTGGTTTCCTTGCAAGATCTCAGGCCATAAAGGCATAGGAGGTTTGTGCAGTGGTTTCTGGATTTCTCCTTTTATAGCAAAAAAAAAAAAAAGAATTCTGTAGCTTTTGCTTCTTCTGCATCTACTCTGTATTTACATAGCTCCTAAGCATATATTCTCCCTGTGAACAAAGAGATGGCTTGCTTTTCTTTGGCCCTGTCCCTCCTACCTGCACACAGCACTGCTTTAAATAACAAATCTCTTGGGAACATCACTATATACCAGTTAATGGAATTAAACAAAGTCAACAATAACAAATGAAATCTTTATAACTGAAGTCTATGGAGCAGTCTGCTTCTGCAGCTATGAAACCAAAATATAAATATGTTTCTGAAAACTAGACATGTCATTGGAATTTACTTGCCTCAGTATGTTAGTAATTGGCGGCATCTTTCACTTCGAGGAAGAGTTGAATTCTAGCAAAGTGAACGTAGTATATATTGTGTTTTAAGAGAAGCCTACTGTTTTCTTATTAATTTCTTTCATAAATTTGAAAATGCTTTCTCCCAGTCCTTTTCAGACCTAGGTTTACAAGTACAAAGTAGCAATCAAGAGACGTTTCAATTCCTCCTGGGTATTTAGTCCTGAATTAGAGAAAATGGACAACAGTGGGATGGTAATGCTTCATGATTCAACCACCCAAGCGTCCCATGGGCTTCTTGCCCCAGATTAGTATTTGCATACTTTTTCTTACATGTGCCTATAAAAGTAAAATCTGTAATGTTGGTTGTAACCACTAAGCCACAGTTGTAAAGACAAAGATGATAAGAAAAGTAAGCCTAGGGGAAAATGTGGATGTTCTCTCCGAATTATTTTTGTTTCTAATCAATGCTGAAGAGAATTCAAACTTTTGTTTCCACCCAGAGAGGATTAAGGGTCTCTGAACTCAACCTTAACATTAACAATTCCCAATTCAGAGCTTTTCCTGAAGCTGCTGAGGGTAATTTACATCTTCATCCAAGCTAGGTATTAAAAGAAAAAAAAAAGGGATGGATGTAATACAACAACAATAAAATTAAATTTTAAAAAAGCAAAAAACAAGTAAACCTCTGGCTTTTTTCCTGTTTTCCAATTATCTGCTTTCCTGACTCCTCACACCAGAACTCCAGCTTCTTGCATTCAGGCAGGGATTTCACCTGTGTGTTTCCCACACTGTTTTATCCCAAGTGCCTTCAGGAGGGCACTCAATATTTCCTTGAGAGAGAAATAAAGGAAGCAGTGGAGAGCAGCGTTGCGAGGTTTATAAAGGGCACTAGTTATCAGGGGTGCTTGACTTGGAGCAACATTCAACCAACCCACTTATTGTCCTTTTCTCCCTTCTCCAACAGCCTCTTGAAGAGCTGAAGACCTCAATCCTATTTCCCACACATTTGCTTCAATAAAATAGTGATAGAATTAATATCCCAGAACAAATGACCACAAACTAGGTGGTTTAAAATAGTAGCAGTTTCCTCTCTCATAGTTCTGGAGGCAGAAGTCTGAAACTGAGATGTTGGCAGTTTCCTTCCCCATTCTGGTGCTCAGTGGCAATTTGTAGATTTCCCTAGGTTGTAGCTGCATTGCTCCAGTCTCTGCTTTTGTCTTCACTTTGTCTCCCTCTCTCATACAGGCAGCTGAAATTGGATTTAGGACTCACCGTAAAGCCAGGATGATCTTATTTAACTCACTGATGCTTAATTGCACAGGCCCTTTCCCAAATAGTCACATTCACAGTTCTGAGAGGATTTGTTTTGGGGGAGCACACAATTCAGTCCACTACAGTGAGAATCAGTGAGGATCCTCCAAAGAGGTCTTACTGGTGCTAAGTACAATGAGACCATTACTTACAATGTTCTGATTACTTAACAAATGCTAAGATTTTTTAATGTTTCAGTTTCCAAGAACATTACTTTGTGGTCAACACTAATTTTACTTGAGCGATGCTAAACCAGATCTTCCCAACTGCATTTATGACCTTGTTTGTTATACAAAAAGATATCTTATTCCCCATTCATTTATGTAGAGAACATTTGGGGCCTTGGCCTCATCATCCATCATTGTTATCTAAGCTAAAGTCAAATGCTGAACATAGATAGGGGAGATGAGTGCAGTAAGGGGAAGTTAAGTAGAATTCTCTCTTGGGAGCATTCATCCACTGAACATCAGACTCTGCACTGGAGGTTCTTTGCTCCAAGGTGAAACGCAGTTGAGAGTACACACATGATTGAAAGCTCACAAAACCATCAATGAATATTTCTTAAGTATGCTTGGAGAATTAAACTAAAAGCACATGCTGTTTATTTTAGTCACCACAATTTCATTATAAAAACAACTCATCAGATGCCTTGCTGAATGTCAAAATACATTCCATCCAACAATTTGCCAATTCAACAACAAGTCTTATCAGAGAGAGGCTTTTGTTTAGCAAGGTTTATTTTCATGAATCTATACTAGTTTGTGGTGGTCACTATTGAAAGATTGCTCTAAAATATTGGTGCTGACAGAAAGCAAGTTTGCCAGTCTACAGTTACTGGAATAAAACTTAAAAAAAGATATTTGCTCACATCCTGTCAACTGATACTTCTTCACTTTCCAGGAATTCTCAGGTTACTGACAGCAGCTTTTCTTATAAGAAATTAACTCACCTATGAGAAATAAAACATCTCCATCAGTGGATGATTGGATCAAAAAAGTTTGGTACATTTACACAATGGAATTCTATATAGCAGAAAGAAAGAAGGAACTTGTACCCTTTGCAACAACATGGATGGAACTGGAGAGTATTATGCTTAGTGAAATAAGCCAGTCAGTGAAGGACAAATATCATATGATCTCACCCATTACAGGACAATAATGAACAAAACTAACAATAAGCAAAACAGAACCAAATACATAAATACAGTGAATAGGCCTTTAGTGGTCAGGGGGAAAGGGGTTGGGGGGAGGGGGAAGGCAGAGGCAAGAAAGGGGAGCAGCTTAGACAAGAACCTGGTATAAAGGAACCATGGACATGGACAACAGGTGGGATTGACTTTGGCGGGGGAGGGGGACAGAGGGGAGCAAAAAAGGTGATGGATGTAATACAACAACAATAAAATAAATAACTAAATAAATAGAAATCTATGTACAGTGAATCCCAAGTGGGTGTATATCTGTATGTAACCTGCCTATTGTCTGATTAATTCTTTTTTCCCCATGTTTGTTTTGTTTTCCTTTTCAATTTAATTTTATTGTTCTTGTGGTATATCCATCCCATTTTTACTCCATTCTGTCCCCTTCCCCACACACCCACCCACTCCCCACAAAGTAAATCCCAATTGTTGTCCATGCACATGGTACTTCCATAATAGTTCTTTGACTAAACTGCTCCCCTTCTTTGCCTCCTCCACCCTCCTTCCCCCTACCCCCCTGCCCACTGAAGGTCTATTCATTGTATTCATGTATGCGGTTCTGTTTTGCTTGTTTGTTTGTTTTGTTCATTATTGTCCTGTAATGGGTGAGATCAAATGGTATTTGTGTTTCACTGACTGACTTATTTCACTAAACATAATACTTTCCAGTTCCATCCATGTTGTTGCAAAGGGTAGGAGTTCCTTCTTTCTTTCTGCTGTGTAGAATTCCATTGTGTAAATATACCAAAATTTTTGGATCCAGTCATCCATTGATGGGCATTTAGGCTGTTTCCAGCACTTGGCTATTGTAAATAGCACTGCTATGAACATAGGGGTACATTGGTTGTTCTGAATTCGTGTTTCAGGGTTCTTCCAGTATAGTCCTAGTAGTGGAATTGCTGGATCAAAAGGCAGTTTCATTTTAGCTTTTTAAGGAAACTCCATACTGTTTTCCATAGTGGCTGCACCAACCTGCATTTTCACCAACAGTGCACCAGGTTTCCCTCCCCACATCCACACCAACACTTGTTGTTTGTTGATTTGTTGATAATTGCCATTCTGACAGGTGTGAGGTGGTATCTTATTGTGGTTTTAATTTGCATCTCTCTGATGGCTCGTGATGTTGAGCACCCTCAGAGAGTTGCCTGTTCAGGTCCTTTGCCCATTTTTTAATTGGGCTGTCTGTCTCCCTGGCGTTGAATCATGTAAGTTCTTTATATATTTTGGATATCAAACCCTTGTCTGAGGTATCATTGGCAAATATGTTTTCCCATTCAGTTGGTTCCTTTGAATTTTGCTGGTGTTTTCTTTCTTTCTTTCTTTCTTTTTTTTTTTTTTTTTGTTTGTTTGTTTGTTTCTTTTTTTTTTTATTGTTGTTGTATTACATCCATCGCCTTTTTGCTCCCCTCCGTCCCCCTCCCACCCACCCATCCCCCCATAAACTGCTGGTGTTTTCTTAAGCTGAACAGACACTTTTCAGTTTGATATAGTACCATTTGTTTATTTGTTCTTGCTTTTCCTTTGCCCTTGGAGAAGGATCAGTAAACATATTTCTGCAAAGGATATTTAAAATATTAATGCCTATATTTTTCTCCAGGACCTTTATGGTGGCACTGCTTATGTTGAAGTCCTTCATCCATCTTGAGTTTATTCTGGTATGTGGTATAAATTGGTGGTCTAGTTTTATTTTTTCACATGTGGCTGTCCGTTTCTCCCACCACTTGTTGAAGAAACTGTTTTTACTCAATTTTATCTTCCTTTGTCGAATATTAATTGACCATAGAATCCTGGGTTTATTTCTGGGCTCTCTATTCTGTGCCATTGATCTATATGTCTATTCTTATGCCAGTACCAGACTGTTTTGATGACAGTAGCTGTGTAATATAGTTTGATGTCTGGTATTGTGATTCCTCCTACCTTGTTCTTCTTTCTCAAGATTGTTGTGGCTATTTGTGAGCATTTTTGGCTCCATATAAATCTTTGAAGTATTTTATCTATCTCTGTGAAGTATGTCATAGGTATTATAATTGAGATTGCATTGAATCTATAGATTACTTTGGGTAGTATGGATATTTTAATGATGTTAATTCTTCCCATCCATGAACATGGTATATATGCTTCCATTTATTTGTATCTTCCTTCATTTATTCCTTCACTGTTCTGTAGTTTTCCGAGTATAAGTCTCTTACCTCCTTGGTTAAGTTTATTCCAAAGTCCTTTATTTTTCTTATTGTCATGGTAAATGGGATTGTTTTCTAGCTTCTATCTCTGATATTTCATTACCAGTATACAAAAATGTTTTTGATTTCTGAATATTGACTTTATATCCAGGTATTTTGCTTAATTTTCTTATTAGATCAAATAAGTTTTTGGTGGAGTCTATCAGGTTTTATATATACACTAGCATATCATTGGCAAATAATGACAGTTTGACTTCCTCCTTTCCAATTTGGATACCTTTGATTCCTTCTTCATTCCTTCTTCTTCTCTGGTAGTTATGGCAAGAACTTCCAAAACGATGTTGAATAGAAGTGGAGACAGTGGACAGCTTTATCTTGTTCCTGGTCTCAGGGAGAAAGCTTTTAGTTTTTGCCCATTGAGTATGATGTTGGCTTCAGGTTTCTCATATATGGCCTTTATTATGTTGAGGTATGCTCCCTCTATTCCCATTTTGCTGAGGGTTTTCATCATAAATGGTGGCCATACTTTATGAAATGCTTTTTCAGCATCTATTGATATGATCATATGGTTTTTGTCTTTAATTTTGTTGATGTGGTGGTGTATTACATTTATTCACTTGCAAATGTATCATACTTGCATCCCTGGGATGAAACCCACTTGATCATGGTGTATGATCTTTGTAATATACTGCTGAATTCGATTGGCCAGTATTTTGTTGAGAATCTTAGTATCTATGTTTATCAGAGATATTAACCTATAGTTTTGTTTCTTAGTTGCTACTTGACCTGTTTTGGATTAGAATAATATTGACCTCATAGAAAAATTTTGGGAGTCTTTCCTCTTCTTCCTTCACTTTTTGGAATAGGTTGAGAAGGATATGGTAGAATTCACCTGTGTAGCCATCTAGCCTGGGGCCCTTATTTTTGATTACTTCTTCAATTTCACTAATTATTATTGGTCTATTCAGGCAGGATTTCTGCTTCTTCTGGATTCAGTTTTGGTAGATTATACATTCCCAGAAATGTGTCCATTTCACCCAGGTTTTCATGTTCCATCTCTCTCTGTTCTTGTCATATAGTTGTTTGTAATAATGTCTTACAATTCTTTGTATTTCCCAAGTATCAGTTGTGATTTCTCCTCTGTTGTTTCTGATTCTGTTTGAGTCCTGTCTCTCTTCCTCTTGATGAGTCTGGTTAAAGGCTTGTCAATTTTGTGTGTTTTTTCAAAGAACCAGCTTCTGGACTTATTGATTCTTTGAATTGTAGTTTTAGTCTCTAAGTTATTTAATTCTGCTCTGATCTTGATGATTTTCTTCCTTCTACTTGCTCTGGGCTTTGTTTGTTGTTGCTCCTCTAGTTCTTGCAGCTTTATAGTTAGGTTGTTTGTACAAGCTTCTTCTATCTTTTTAGGTAAGCTTCTATTGCTATGAATTTCCCACTGAGGAATGCCTTTGCTATGTCCCATAGGTTTTGGGCTGCTGTGTATTCATTGTCATTTGTTTCCAGAAATTTTTTATTTCATCTTTGATCTCATTATTTACCCATTCCTTACTTAAAAACATGTTATTCAGTCTCCATGGCTTACAGTGTTTTTGATTTTTTCCCTTCAGGTTGGTTTCTAGTTTCAATCCATTGTGATCTGAAAGAATGCTTGGTATGATTTAAATTTTGCTGTATTTGTGGAGGCTTGTCTTATGACCTACCATGTGGTCTGTCTTTGAGAATGTTCCATGTGCATTTGAAAAGAATGTTTATTTTGCTTCTTTGGGGTGAAAGGTTCTGTATATATCAGTTAGGTCCATTTTGTCTAGAGTGTTACTCAATGCCACAATATCCTTGGTGTTTTTTGTTTGGAAGATGTATCCATTGTTGATAATGGGGTATTAAAATCCCCTACTATTAGTGTGTTGCTGTCTATATCCTTTTTGAAGTCCTCCAAGATTTTCCTTATATATTTGGCTCCTATGTTGGGTGCATATATGTTTACCAGAGTTATATCTTCTTGTTTTTTTTTCCCTTAAGTATTATGAAATGCCCATCTTTGTCCCTTTTTATGGCCCTCATTGTAAAATCTATTTTGTCTGAATAAGTATTGCTACTCCAGCCTTCTTTTCATGTCCATTTGCTTGATACATATTTTTCCATCCCTTCACTTTCAATCTGTGTCAATCTTTTATTCTGAGGTGGGTCTCTTGAAGACAGCATATATGTGGTCCATGCTTTCTTATCCATTCAGCTACCCTATGTCTTTTGATTGGTGCATTTAATCCATTTACACTTACGGTTATTATTGATTGAGACTTATTTATTGACGTTTTCCCCCTTTGTACCTGTGTTCCTCTCTGTCTCTCTCTGTTTCTTCATTTTTTTAAAGCAGACCATTTAGCATTTCTCGCAATGCTGGTTTGGTAGAGATGTATTCTCTTAGTGTTTTTTTTTCTGGGAAACTCCTTATTTCTCCTTCCATTTTGAATGAGAGTCTTGCTGGGTAGAGTATTCTTGGTTGCAGGCCTTTGTTTCCCATTATTTGTTATAATTTTTGCCATTCCCTTCTGGCTGTATTGTTTCTGTTGAATAATCATTTCATAAACTTATTGGACCCCCCTTATATGTTATTTGCTATTTCTCTATTGATGCTTTTAGGATTCTCTTTTATCTTTGAGATTTGATTTTTTAATTATAATGTGTCTTGAAATGGGTCTGCTTAGATTCATCCTCATTGGGGCCCTCTGTGGTTCCGGAACTTGAGTAACATTTTCACTCATCATGCTAGGGAAGTTTTCTCTAATTACTTTTTTGAACAGATTTTCCATTCCTTCTTTCTTTTCTCCTTCTGGTATCCCTATGATATGGATATTATTACATTTCTAGTTGTCCTGCATTTCTTTTAAAACCTCTTCTTTCTTGTTCAGCCCTTTTTCATTCTGTTTTACTGTCTTGGAATAATTTTCTAGGTTGTCCTCCAGCTTGCTGAACCCATCCTCTGCTTTCTCTAGCCTGCTGTTGATTCCTTCTACTGTATTCTTCATTTCAGAAGTTGTATTCTTCATTTCTTCCTGGCTCCTACTGATAGCTTCTATGTCCTTTTTAATGCTGGTGTAGTTCTCAGTAAGTTCCTTGTTGCTCCCCTGGGCTTCTTTCTAGTTCCCCTGGAATTGTTTGTAGTTTTCTTTGAGCAGGCTGAGCTCAAAGTACCAATCTCAGGCCCTGCTGGGCGAGACAATGAGGTTCAATTGTAATCCAATGGGTCAGCCACCAGCTCAGGTGCAGCCTGGTGGGACAGATTCAGATGTAAATCAGTGAATTTGTGATCAGCTTCCAGGCTCAGGTGCCATTGGGCTAGGAGGCAGCAAGATCCACTTGTAATTCAATGAATCTGTGATTAGCCACCAGGCTCAGGAGCTCCTGGGCTAGACAGAAAGGTATAATTTTAATCCAATGAATCTGTGATTAGCCACCAGGCTCAGGTGGTGCGGGGCTTGACTGAAAGATTCTATTGTAATACAGTGAATCTGTATTTGTCTACCAGGCTCCAGAGCTCCTGGGCTAGACAGTGAGGTACAATCATAATCCAATGAATCTGTGATTAGCCACCAGGCTCAGGTGTCACTGGGCCCGACCGAAAGATTCTATTGTAATCCAATGAATCTGTGATCAGCTGTCAGGCTAAGGGGCTATTGGGCTAGAATGAAAGATTCAATTGTAATCCAATGAGTTTGT
This sequence comes from Noctilio leporinus, assembly GCA_004026585.1. Taxonomy (NCBI): domain Eukaryota; kingdom Metazoa; phylum Chordata; class Mammalia; order Chiroptera; family Noctilionidae; genus Noctilio; species Noctilio leporinus. Next base: position 14,762 of record PVIW01009094.1, on the reverse strand, counting down.
GATTAGCCGCCAGGCCCAGATGCCAATGGGCAGGACAAACCAACTCAGTTGTGAATCAATGAATCTACAATCAGCCACCAGGCTCACTTGCCACTGTGTGGGTCTAACTGTCTGACCCAGCTGCAATTCAGAGAGTTAGTAATCAGCAGCCAGGCCCAGGCACTGCTTGGTGAGAAATACCTCTTCAGTTGCCAACTATTGTATCTATGCTCAGACACAGCAGGGAGGGATTTATTTATTTAGATGTAAGTCAAAGAATTGTGCTCAGGCACCAGGCTCTGGCACCACTGAGCAGGGCAGATTGCTTCCTGTGTGGGGGGCTATGAGGACCCTCCTATGGAAGCCACTGGGCACAGCACAGTCTGCCTGTGCAATGAGTCAGCACTAGGACCCGCAGAGCTGCTTCCCCACTTCCCTCCTCCAAGCCACCTCCGCAATCTCTCCCCATGTGTCTCTAGTCCTCTTTGTCTTCCCTCTGCTGGACCTTAGGGTAGGTGGGTGCCAATGTATTTTCACTGTGATCACCCTAGTAGTTCTCTGTCTCCAGAGCTCTCTCAGGCCAGCAAACTCCATGGCTTTCCACCCTTCTCAGCTAGATGCTGCTCTACTCTCCGCCATGTTGCTGTAGGCTGGGACACCCAGCTGGGGGACCAGAACCCCCCCTTCTCAGGTGGAGCCCTGGCTCTGTTCCTTCAGCTGCTGCCTATGGTGGGGACCCAGCCAGCCCTCTCATGTTTCCATGATTCCTATCAGTCACATTGTGATGAAGCATTCTCTTCTGTTCTGTCCATGGTTATAGGATCTCTTTCCAGCTGGTGTTCTGTTGGTAATTCCAGATGACTTTTTCTCTGAAAAAGTAATTCCAGATGTGACCTGGGAGGAGGTTGGTGTAGCTCTACTTACTCCTCTGCCACCTTGCCAAAACTCTGATTAATTCTTGCAACAAGCCTATAAGGTAGGAACTGATGTTTGGCTTGTTTTACAGATGTTGAAAACAGTTTAAGCAAAATGGGTGACAAGAAATCTCCCTTCATGAAAGCTGAGCATTTAAAAGGAAGCACTCTTTTTGTGAATATGAAATTTCCAGTGTCAGAGAATGTCCCTCCAATTTGGGACATGGGTTCCAAAAATATTGCCTTTGTGGTGTATAGTAATGCTGGTAACATCTGAATGGGGATGAATCCAGATGAAAGAGAGTCTTGTTGTGGTTGTTGAAGGTCATAAATGTTAAAATTGGGACACTGTGCCAGTTCATGCTACCGTTGTATTAGCTCACGTCTCAGTCTTAGAACAATTTCTTCTTGTTTAACCCTCTGAAATATAAACTGAAATGCTTTTAAACAATTAATTCAGGTCAATGACTCATATTAAAATCATGGGAAAGAATTTTAAACAACAACAATAATAAAATGATACCTGGGCCCTTCTTCAGACCAATTTTGAAAGGTTCTGTAGGAGTGAGGTAAAGTCAGCATTTTCAAAAAGTTTCCCAGGTGATCCTAATGTGTGGCTTGGGGTTTGAACCACTGATAGGAGATAACCTCATTTAAAGTGATGGGATCAAAGCTTCTTAGACTTAACTGTGTATAAAAACTACTTAGAAGTGTGTTAGAAATGCAGGTGCCCAGGTGCTTCCACTAGAAATTCTGACTGTAGGTCAAGGGTGGGGCTAGTAATCTGCATTTGTAACCAGTATCTCAGGTGAGTTTAATGTATATACATTCCTGGAACACATTTTAAGAAACAACAGGAAAGATGTCCTGTTTGGGCCCATCTTGAACTAAAACAATTTTTCTTTGTCTTCTGTGTTTCCCATTCCAATGTGAAGATCAGTTTTATTTCTAAAAAGTATTTAACTAGACTAGTAATCATATTAGTCACATCAGCTCCGCTACAGAAACAAAGTCCCACATGTTAGGGGATTCATACAAAACTTATTCCACATGACTTTCACACTGGAGGTTCTGCTGGATATGGTCCCTGGAAACCCAAACTGATGGGGATGCCACCATCTCATAATGCTGCCACCTCAACAGGGTAAGTGGTAGAGGACAAAGAAGAGTATGCAAAACTCACAATGACCTCCCTTGGACAGAAAGGGACACTGGCTCTGCTACTAACAGTCCATTGACCAGAGTCAGTCATATGACTCTCAATAGGGAGGCAAGAAAATGAGGAGAGCTTGGACAGCAAATGGTCATCACAGTTGTGTCTTCCACAGGATTGGAAATTGTGCCTGATCTCTGGCTTCTTTAATTTATTGACAATGTGTTATCTTTCTCAATCAAGCAAACATTTACTAAGCTCCAACTCCAAGATCAGCACTGTGCCCAAAAAATTAATGGAAGACAGACTCCAAAAGAAATAAAAGAATTGGTGGGTGGGGAGGGGGACAGAGGGGAGCAAAAAGGATAAGGATGTAATACAACAACAATAAAATTTTTAAAATAATAAATAAAAGAAATAAAAGGTAGCCCTCTTAGTCCTCAAGATCAGATCAGAAGGAGTTAGCCAACAACAAATATCACATAACTGAGCACCAAATTATGTGGACAACCCTATGCAGCAGATAGTCAGAAAATGTGTCATCAAGAGGCATAGGATGGTCAGGGAAAGTTTGATCAGCATCTTGGAAGCTAAACTAAGACTTGAAGGAGGTCTAGGTAACTTCTTAGAGAGAAGGCACAGGTAACAGCTCAGAGAAAGGTACAGAAAAAAATTTAATATAAACTATCAGAGATGATCAAGGTGAGATGTCCAGGGAGTCCTGAGTGGTACATATTTATTTTGGTTTTAATTAAAGCCCATAATTAACTGAATTCAGGTTGTCAGTGAAAGTAAATTGTTGGCAAAGTATAAACTCCATTAAACAGTGGTCTAGTATGTAAACTAACTTTCTACCTTTTCCCTATTTAAGTGGAGAAATGCCTTGATTCAAACTTCAGACCAGGAAAATCTGTAAAGCCTGCCTGGGACAGCCTCTTCAATGTCCCTCAAACAGTGACATTCCTCTCTGAGGACTCCAGGTAGAGCATTCTCCAGGGGGGACCTGAGTACCTGGGGTTCACATTCGTGTGATGTGAGGTATAACTCCTAAGACACAAAGACCTCATAATTGACAATGCTGATGCCACCACCACCTTTTAGGTTTCAAAAGTGGTGGTATCAGCCCATTCCCAAGTCCTTCTCTCCAAAGATTTTCTCTGCCAGTCCAATAAATCTGCAAAAGAATAATAAATAGATGTTCTCACTGTCCTCCAGAGGAGGCTTGTGATATTACCTCCACTCCATGCTGCTATCACCACTCTTGCCTGAGACCAGAGGAACTTACAGAGTGCCGCTGTCCCCAGAGACAACCAGTCAAGTCTCTGGAGGTGTGAATGAGGTGCTGCAGTGGCTGGGAGGGCTCAGGAAGATAGGGACCTGCCAGCTGTTTTGAAACTGGGTTTAGTGCTGGGCTTAGAGGAACAATGTGTTTGCAAAGAAGCAAGCTCGGCTGAAAGTCTGGGTCAAGATAGAGCTCACCTCTGAGAACAACCTATTTGGAGGTACTGTGAGAACCATGGTTTGTACATGTCTACTTGCTTGTGGCTTTGGTCCCCATAGCACAGAGTGGAGTGAAGGGGAAGAAAATGTTGAAATATCAACAGAGAGGCAGAAGCAGCTTTCATGGGTGGCTGTGTCAGGGTGGCAACTAGGGAAGGAAGGGAAGACTTGAACTTGGGGTCTGGGAGGAGGTCTTTATCCTAAAAAGGATAAAAGGATTTAGGATTTAGATCCTAAATCCCAGGTTGTAACATCTCCTCCAATTCCTGTACCTTATAAGTTAGCACAGCCAGGCCTAGAGAGGGGAGCTGACCAACCCAAATTCACACAGATAATGGAGGCAGAGTCAGAACTACTCCATTCTCCTGGCCCATAGTCCAAGTCACTTTCCACTATGCTGCCTTTCAGGGCAAAATACATACATACACACAGGCATATAGGCACATCCAAACACATATGGAAAATCAGACAACAGGGCATGAGTTCAACTCAGGGTAGAATGTTTCTGCAATGTGGAATTGGCCCCGAGGAGCCACCACATTACCTCCTCAGCACCTACTGCTTCCCCTTTGGCTGCACAGCCAATCAGTAGAAATGCCTTCATCTCACAATAGGTCCTTAATCATAACACTGCACCACAGTCCAGAGGCAGAGATGGAGTCACCTCCTCTGCATAATCTACTCTAGAACAACACTAGTTCCCCTGACCCTACCCTGCCTCTGTCATGTTTCCCTAAAATGGTGTCCCAGGAGCTCTTCAGGCCCTGATACAGAGGACAGGAACTTTGTGTTTTGAAACAAACTCTGAATGAACCAAGCTGCTCAGTAGGTTGCCCAGCTCCACCACTCAGCCATGTGATCTTGAGCAAGTTCTTTGACCTTTATGCCCCAGTCTTCGTGTCTATAACATGGAAATAATAAGTTACATCATAGGGTAGTTATTGCAGATTATATTAATTATATAAGTACTTAATATAGGAGTATCATATCACTATTATAATCAGTATTTCCCCTTCTAAGCATAAATCTAATTTCCTATTTAATGAAGTGGGGCCAACACAAGAGAGAGAACATGGGTTAAATTAACAACAGGCTCCCAGCCACACTCCTGTAGCATGTCTGTGTTTTTCCTTTTCTTTCTTTCTTTTTTGGTTTTTCTTAAGCAAACTATTCAAATATAGCTTCAGGCAAAGCTTAGCTTCCCCTTGTTTCTCCTGGATCTCCAGCTGTTCATAAACCTATAATTGTCCCAGCTGCTTTCTGAACATATGGGCCCAGCCTCTCCCCTGTGAGGATTGCAGCAACTTGGCAGGTTGGGTCCCACCTGGGCACCCAGCAGAGGCATTTATTTGCATATTTCCTAGGCTCCTCTTTTGAAATTCCACACCAGTAATTAAGGATTTCTATTTCTCTAGTAATTGAGTGTCATTTGGGACTGAATTAAGCAGATACTATCTCTAAATAATTATCTATTACTGCATTGCTTTCCTTTGTGTGGGCTATGGATGGCTTGTCAAAAGTCAACATAAAATATTTTTCCCAACTGGTTCCTACTGCTTCTCCCTCTTGCTACCCTTTCCCAGTCTTATTTCTCTTTCCCGCTCTCCTTTGTTTGCCATACTTTGTCAGTGCCATACAACCCAGTTATGTAAGTTATTTGGTGAGAAGACCAACCTCCACTCTTTGCTCTGTGAAATTTCAAACCAAAATATTGGTAGGACTGACCCTTTTTTTTTTTTTTTAGTGGTAGAATTGACTGGGTGGTTAGGCAGTTTAATTTGTTATATCTAATTTAATTAACTATCACAACCATCTAGTATAGTAGATATAACTATACTTCACCAATTAACAAATGGAAGCAGAGAATAGTTAAATATGGTATATGTGTATCATACTTTAACATGTATGATAATATATGTCAACCATGAGCCCTCCTTTCATTTCAAGTCACTACTGGCATGATGCAGACCACAGAGACTCCTCCCTGTCCCCAAGCCTAATAGCCCTCTTCTTAATTACCTCAACCTGCTATATACAGCAGAAGTTCCCTGGGGTTTGAAAACCTCATGACCTCTTTCACTTCCAATAAGAGCCTTCAGGCCCTTGAGAGTAGGGGCCTTGATCAACCTGCCTCTATCTTCTCCTTTAGGATACAGTGCTATATTCAACATACTAGGTCCTCAGTGCTCATCTGGGAATACATTGAAGAGTTCCTAGGGTCCTGTGTTTACAGGTTTCACAGTTATGGAGTTTTTCCTGACAGAGTTGGTCATTAGTGGGGAACATTCATGCTAACTATTCCCTGTAACCGTCTTGTCTCTCTAATGGGACTACACATACTCCTTCTCTCATACATCATGCATCCTACAAGTACAGAGGGAAAAGTAAATATTCAAAAAGTTCTTACTGAATTAGACTGAATTACTAATATATGGCAGCTTTACGGCAGGTTTTAAAAAATAATAATAAGGGTACTTGATCTGAAGGCTATAAAGGACACCCCTTACTCATGAATACCTACACCTCTACCCTGTTATACCATAACAGGGATGACAGTTCTACCTAAGATAGAGATACAACACAGGAGCCTATCAACTTGAGGAAACAGAGAAGTATGGCCCAAAAAAGGAATCAAAAAAAGGATTCCAGTGAGAGAACTAAGCATGATCAGATAGCCAACCTAACAGATGCAGAGTTTAACATGCTGGTGATAAAGATGCTCATAAGCTTAACAGATATACTTGAGTATGGCAAACACAGAAGGGAAGAAGTGAAGGCTATGCTAATTGTGAAACAAAGGAAAATTCACACAAAACCAATGGTGAAACGAAGGAAACTAAGGCTCAAATCAATGATTTGAAACATAAGAAAGAAATAAACAGTCAACCAGTACAGAGAAAGGCAACAAGAATTAAAAAAAAAAAAAAATGAAGAGAGGCTTAGGAAACTCTGGGACAACTTTAAACATGCCAACATCTGAATCATAGGGGTGCCAGAAGGAAAAGAGGAAGAGCAAGAAATTGAAAACTTGTATGAAAAAGTAATGAAGGAAAACTTCCCAAATTTGATGAAGAAAATAGACATACAAGTCTACAGAGAATCCCAAACAAATTAGACCCAAAGTGGACCTCACCAAGATATAATTAAAATGCCACAGTTTAAAGATGAAGAGAGTATCTTGAGAAAACAGCAAGAGAAAAGAAGAGAGTTATCTGCCAAGGAGTTCCTATAAGACTATCAGCTGATTTCTCAAAAGAAAGTTTGCAAGCAAGAAGGGCCTGGCAAGAAGTACTCAAAATGATGAAGAGCAAGGACCTACAACCAGGATTACTCTAGCCAGCAAAGCTATCATTTAGAGTGGAAAGGCAGATAAAGTGCTTCCCAGACAAGGTGAAGGTAAAGGTAAAGAAGTTCATCATCACCAAGTTATTATTCTATGAAATGTTAAAGGGACAAATTTAAGAAAAAGAAGATCAAAACTATGACCATTAAAATGACAAGAAACTCACAACCATCAACAAAAGAATCTAAAAAATAAAAACAAAAAGAAACTAAACAACTAACTAGAATAGGATCAGAATCATAGGTATGGAGATCATTGTGAAGGTTATCAGCTGTGAGGGGAAAAGTGGAGAAATGGGGACATGGTGCAGGTATTAGGAAACATAGCTGGTGGATACAAGATAGACAAGGGGAAGCTAAGAATAATAAACTAAAGGGTGAAATCAGGAAACATATGCAAGACCCATGGAGTGGAATTATGCGAGGAAACAGGGATCCTGGGTGGAGGGAAGCAAATGAAAAGAAATTGGGACAACTGTAACAGCATTGTCGATCAGAAAAAAAAAAAAGTTAGGTGAAGAAGCTGATGAATTAATTAATTAATTAAATGGTGGACAGGTATACTTATCTCACATTTCAGAGACTCCAAAAATTTCTAGCTGTGGATTCTAGATTTTCAATTTTTAAAACCATCCCTGCAGCAGGGTGAAAATGCACCAAATAACTTTTATTAGTAATTAGCCTTTTTCCTATAAATACATCTCATGTACACATGTCCAGAAGCCAGATTCTCCAGGCAGATCCCCTTCAAGTTCTCTCTCTCCACATCTGTAGAGGGTTACTTCATCTATTAAAGTTTTTCTTAAAAATCTGTAAAATGAAGGTTTTTCTCTGAAGTCTTGTACACAAGCCTAACCTACTAAAATACTATGGAGGTGGTACAAAAATGAGTCATGACAATATCAATATAAAGATGAACCTAAAATGTGATTACATAGTAGTCAGAGCAATGCTAGAAGAGAAAGCCTGGGGAAGAACCAGCTCTGCAGTAGGAAAAATAAACAAGAGGTGAACAGAGGAAATAGGCAAGGGTAGAGAAGACTAAGAAGGATTCAGGGTAACAAGGTAAGTTGTAGGCTCTGAGAGTCAGGCTTGTGGAATGTGATGTAGGTTAGACCCTTAAGAGGAGAGTAAAGTTCCTTATGGCTGGCAGGGGCTCTGGAAAGCACCTCTGAACTATGGTCATTAAACATGATAACCAAAAAAAAACTACCTGGGGAGATTTAGCCCCACCTCTGAGGATTCAAGTTACCAGATCTGGAGTTGTTTCATGAAGCAGTTTTTAAATAAATAAATCCAAGGTCTGCTCACACAGCCATCTGAGAGCGATTCCATGGGTGGGAAAGGGGGAAGCTGGAATTCTGGGAGTAATGGAGTCTAATTGTGTAAGTGTGTAGCAGGGCTATATTTTAGGACAGAAAAGCTGGATTCTGTCACTGGGCATCTTTAATTTGTCAGTGTGTATAAATTGTGTCAATCTGGGTCCTTCATGCTCTGGTTGACCGTCATACAATTGGAAGATGAAGACTTGGGAGCGACATTGGGGAGGGGGCTGCATAGTTCCAGGGAGGTGCTTTTTGTCTTAGCACAGACCATCTCAAATTACCTCCCTTTTTTAAGGAGCAAAAATAGAGGCATGAAGAGTACAGACTATGGAGCCAGAACACCTGATGTGTATCTCAGCTAAGGATGCTGGTTTTTGCAAATAAAAATACAGGATGTCCAGTAAATATTGAATTTCAATGCTATATATTGTCTGGCAACCCTGCACTTCTCCCAGCTCCTGCACTTACTAGCTGAGTGACAGTGGGCACTGCTAACACTCTCTGTACCTCTGCTCCCTCCTCATAAAATGGGTTGATTGGAGCATTGCCATGAGCATTGAATGATTACAACAGGCTCCGGACTCAGGACAGTGCCTGGCACAGGCAAGGTGCTAGATAGATGCCAGTTTACACTATTATTTGATAACACCCCTCCAATGTTTTTATCCCAACTCCAGGCTAAGGATGAACTATTAAGGGTTCTTGAAGTTGAAACATTCTTACTTTCACCCCCCAAATAATAAGGTCTAATGTTCACTTTCTTTACAGGCCAATAGTATTCACAGAGAAGGAATGTTTGTGGTCAAAGGCTATATCACTAATCCTAGCTGAATGTGTCTCTAGTAGCTGTTTGTGGCAACAAGTTGAGTTTACTGACTGAGAATAGGACTAACTCACTGCACTTTACCTCACTAGTGGAAAATATCTGTCCTAAGAGAATGCCTCAGAGATATGAGTAGTGACTGCTCAAGAATCAGAAACAAACTAGGAAGAAAAATATATGGTGATGAAAGATGATTTGACTTTGGGTGGTGAGCACACAATGCAATGTACAGATCATTTATCACAGAAATATATACTTGAAACCTATCTAATCCTATTAACCAATGTCACCACAATAAATTTAATTTAAAAAAAGAAACAAACAAAATACAGAATTGTGTTCAAGGACTGGGATTATCTAATTCAATAACAAGGAGCACTACACAATAGAACTTTCTGCAATAACAGAAATAACATGTGTACCTTCCAACAGACTGGTCACTAACTACATGAATCTACTGAGCACAAGAAATGTAGCTAGCACAAGTGAGAAAGTGGGTTTTTAATTTAGCTATATGTGGCAAACAGCTACTATACTGGACAACACAGGGAGGAAGGGTCTGGAACCCAGAAAGGTAAAATTCATTTTCCCAGGTCCCACAGTCAATTATTTAAAAGGCTGGGCTAGGACACAGGCCTCCTGACTTATTTCTCAGTGCTCTTTCCATCTTGAGCCATAAGAACAAGAGCTAAGTGATAGGGAGTCAGCTCTTCTGCATAGAGAGCCTTGTAACATTAAGCCAGGGGCATTCTTACCTCTAAAGCCCCAAGAATACTATCAAAAACAAGGCAGATGCAGAAATACAGCCTACAGAGTTAGAGACATTTCTTACAGCTCTAATCCTCAAATAATCAGCTCTGCTCTTTCTTCGCCTCCATATGACACCTCCCTTGTTAAAGCTGTCAGGCTTTGTGAAACTTTAAGCCCCACTGGCTACATCATCTAGCAGAAGGCCAACCTGGCTGGGTCATAGCTCCACATGCACTGGGTCTGCTGGGCTCCACCAGCACAGACCCTTTATCTCTTCCTGAGCTGCCCTATACTAGGGACCCCATCTAAATGAGACAAAAGATAAGGCTTAACACTGAGGGCAGGGAGCAGGGGAAACAGTTGAGTGCAATAGGTCCTGGAGCCAGTCAGGCTGCCTGGATTCAAATTCCAGCTTTGTCACTTATGTAATACAAGCTGGGTGACCTTGGGCAAATCACTTAGCCTCTCTGGGTCTATTTTTTGTTTTGTTTTGTTTTCATGTGTAAAATGGGAAACAATAACTGTATCCATTTCACGGAGTTGCATTTGAAACAATGCCTAGCACATAGGAGAAACACTTGATAAACACTTTGTGTTTTCAGAGTGGGCCTTGACAGGGAGGTTGTGTTTGGGGAGGTGGCAGTTCATCGGCTGGCTACAGGGCAAATGACTGGGCAAGCTGTTTAATGTTCTGTGGGTCAGCAATTTTGAGGCCTAAATTATGAGAACAATGGGACTCCCTGAATAAGAACATGATAGAGGGCAGCAAGAAGGCAGTTAAAGGACCAATAATAGTTTTGTGTGACTGTGAGGTGTTTTAAAAACTTTACTAAGACTATTTTCTGAGAACTTCAAGAAGCCCTACTTTTCTATTTCAGGACAACAGCCACATTTATGTCAGTCTTACAGATAATTTCAGAATAAGATCGGATCCTGGAATTTAAAGACTGTTTAAAGGACAAATCCAGGCTGAAGATGTGTTTTGCTTGGCCTGTAGTGAAGACCCAAACAATGTTTTCAAAGTGTTTAATTAGTTACCAAATTAAAAAACAAAACAAACAAACAAAGGAAATTTTACATTTAAAAACTGAGTTCCCACCTTGTCTGGCAAAACCCATGGCAACACCTGTCCCAACTTCAGGCCAGGCAATAACTGCCTGGCACTGGTCACAGGCCCTCTGGGGCATGACATTATCTATCGGGCCCAGCTCATTCTGTGTAACTGGCCTGACTCCATCCACCAGTGTCCCCTACATCTAGTCCAACCCTTCCTTTGAGTGATGGGAAAACTGAGGGTTTTTTTTCCCTCAGCGGGTGCCCCTTCCTTTGGCCCTGTCGATTTTGAACTTGAGTTAGCATGAGAATCACCTGGAGACTTGTGTTGTTGAAACACATTGCTGGGCCTTACTCCTTGAGGTTTTGATTCAATAAATCTGCATTTCTAACAAGCTGATGCTTGTCCTGCTGGTCCAGGGGCAGACACACTTCAAAAACCTCTTGTTTGTATCCCATCACTTTCCTTTTGAGAATTTACAGTCCTGGCACTGGCCTAGTGACTGTTCCCATTGATTTTTCCCTCCTTTTCCCATCCTCTTGTTTTTTTGCTTTGTTTTGTTTTTGTTTGTTTGTTTGTTTTTTGCTGCTGATATTGTTGTTTTTAATCTTTGCTGTTTTCTCATCATTTTTCTTCCTAATTCTTTTACCCTACCCTCACTTTTCTCAGTTGCCTGTTTCTGGAGGTTGGCCATGAGAGTGCCTTGAGGCTCCTCCCCATGACCTGCCTCAGCACCTCCCATTTTTCCAATGCCTAGCCTCTCTAGCCCATCTTCTGGAAAAGGGAGGTAGGCCAGGCAGAACGGACACCCAGGACCCATACGGTGGCTTCCCCAGCACCCCCGCCTATCCCCACTCTTTCCTGTTGAGGCCTCCGACCCTACTAGGAGCAAACGATCGCCCCTCCATCCAAGCTCCAGAACTTCGTTGAGAAGGTCTGGAGTCCAAACACCTCAACCCTGGTCACAGCCCAGAGTCTCCAAGAATCCCTTGCACCTGACCACCACAGGGTCACGGTGCCAACGTCTTCTTCATAGAGATTTGCATCCCAATCACATTTGTCATGCCACAGTCATTATTTATCTCTTTTCAAACCCTTTCTGTGGTTTAGAGAGTTTTGAGCAATCAGCACTGAGTGCGGGAGCTGCACCATGGGGCCTGCCGCCCCTACCACGCCCAGAAGCCCAAGGGTCAGCCTCCTCGGAGAGGAAAGCGATCACAGCTCTTAACAGATGAATTTTCTCTTATTCTGGGAAAAACAAACAAACAAAAACAGACCCTTGCGGCCCTCGGGGTTTTGGCTCCTCTGCCCCAATCCTGCCTGTCCAGCCATGGAAGCAAGGAACCAGATACTCCAGGGGCAGTGCCCTTGAGGCTGCCCTCAAGTCCTGCCAGCTATCCTGTAGCTGCCGGTACCCCCAAGTGGTTCAAGAAAACGGTGATGTCCCCATCAGTGGAATCCCCACGTACATTCTAATAAGGACTAAGAGCCAGAAGAGTGCTTTCTTCAGGCAAGGAACAGAGTGGGGTGGGGAGAAGATGAATGCTACTACTGAGAGCTTGGCACCGTCTTACATGGCTGGGGAAGGGCGCCCTGGGGTCACGGTGCCAAGTATATTCCTGGAGATTTGCATCCCTGCTATCAAATCCCTGGGGTGGACAGGGGTGGGGGAAGCAAATGCACCTTGAGACCCTCCTGTACCAGGTGTTTCTGTAAGTCATTGACAGAGCTGGGCTTTAACTAATATCCATTCTTCTCTTGCCAAGAGAGGCTTCCTTTAGATTTGGTGTTTGCACTTTGCCTTTGCCCAGAAACCAAGGAAGGAAAAAAGAGTATTTCTGGGTCAGAAGGCCCTGAGACCCCCATTGCTACTAGTTTCTTCAGGTTCCAGAAGCACCTTTTTCACTCTGCCTGCTGCTCAGCACACAGGTGTGCTTGTAGGGTGTCATGCACTCTGACTTATAAGGTATCAAGAAATGGTGATCCTATAAATAGGGGCTGTGAGGAGAAACACAGGTAGGGGGGGTGCATGAGTGAAATGGAGTCTCCTGCCATGGGATCTAATATATCAATATTCAGTATAACAACTGCTGGTGTCTGTTGAGCACTGACTCTTCCCTATACACAGTGCTTCAGGAAAGACTTGTTTTCTTTCCTTTGAACCTAATAGCCCTGTAACACAGGTGCCCATTATACAGATAAAGAGGCTAAGGCATAGAAGGGATTAGGTATTTGCCCATAGCCTTTCTAGTAAGTGGTGGGCAGAGATTCAAACCCAGGTTGGTGGATTCTGGAACCTGCACTAAACACTTTGTTATCTGGCCCTCTAAGGAATGACAGTCTCTCTTGGCAGGAGGGAGCACAGTTACCAGGGCGAAGTATACAAAATGAGCTTCACTAGCCTTGAAAAAATAAAAATAATTCTTTTCTTCCTCCTTTTTAAAAAAAAATTTATTGTTGTTGTACTACATCCATCCCCTTTTAGCTTGCCTCTGTCCCTCTCCTAACCCACCCAATCTCCCCAAAGTCAATCCCACCTGTTGTCCATGTCCATGATTCCTTTATACCAGGTTCTTGTCTAAACTGCTCCCCTTCCTTGCCTCTTTCTCCCCCCTCCCCCGAACCCCCTAACCCCTGACCACCAAAGGCCTATTCACTGTATTCATATATTTGGTTCTGTTTTGCTTGTTGTTAGTTTTGTTCATTATTGTCCTGTAAAGGGTGAGAGCATATGGTATTTGTCCTTCATTGACTGGCTTTTTTCACTAAGCATAATACTCTCCAGTTCCATCCATTTTGTTGCAAAGGGTAGGAGTTCCTTCATTCTTTCTTCTGTATAGTATTCCATTGTGCAAATGTATCAAAGTTTTCTGATCCAATCATCCACTGATGGGCACTTAGGCTGTTTCCAGCACTTGGCTATTGTAAATAGTGCTGCTATGAACATGGGTGTACATAGGCTTTTATAAATTGGTGTTTCAGGGTTCTTTGGGTGTAGTCCTAGTAATGAAATTGCTGGATTAAAAGGCAGTTCCATTTTTGGTTTTTAAGGAAACCCCATACTGTTTTCCACAGTGGCTGTACCAGCCTGCAATCCTACCAACAGTGCACCAGGGTTCCCTTTGCCCCACATCCTCACCAACACTTGTTGTTTGTTGATTTGTTGATGATTGCCATTCTGACAGGTGTGAGGTGGTATCTTATTGTGGTTTTAATTTGCATCTCTCTGATGACTAGTGATGTTGAGCACTCTTTCATATGCTTCTGAGCCCTTTCTATATCTTCCACAGTGAGTTGTCTGTTCAGGTCCTTTGCCCATTTTTTAATTGGGCTGTCTGTCTCCCTGGTGTTGAGTTGCATTAGTTCTTTATATATTTTTGGAGATCTGACCATTGTCTGAGGTATCATTGGCAATTATGTTTTCACATACAGTAGGTTCCCTTTGAATTTTGTTGATATCATCTTTAGCTGAACAGAACTTTTCCTTCTATTTTTTAAAAATTTATTGTTGTTGTATTATATCCAGCCTCTTTTTGCTCCCCGCTGTACCCCTCCCGACTCACACATACCCCTAAAAGTCAATCCCACTTGTTGTCCATGTCCATGGTTCCTTTATACTAGGTTCTTATTTAAGCTGCTCCCCTTCCTTGACTCTGCCTCCCCCCTCCGCCCAACCCCTTTTCTCCTGACACTAAAGGCCTATTCACTGTATTCATATATTTGGTTCTGTTTTGCTTATTGTTAGTTTTGTTCATTATTGTCCTGTAATGGGTGAGATCATATGATATTTGTCCTTCACTGACTGGCTTATTTCACTAAGCATAATACTCTCCAGTTCCATCCATGTTGTTGCAAAGGGTACAAGTTCCTTCTTTCTTTCTGCTATATAGAATTCCATTGTGTAAATGTACCAAAGTTTTTT